>JASANE010017618.1:0-17410 GCA_030248225.1 Trileptium ribeirensis
CCCTGTTGGCAGAGTTAGCATAACGTAAAATAGGAGGGATTAGTGTAGCTGGCCTGATGGCTCCATATGGAGCGCGTATATTCTGTGCGCCTTATACTACTTGCATGTCTGTATTTATATATACAATAAACATAAGTATGCATGTATGGTAAACATATATACATATAAATAAGAGTAATGCCCATGACTCACCACCACCGGTCATCACCGGTGGGGGGTAAAAGCAGCTTTTTCTATCTACTAACAGGCAACGGCAGGCTGTCCATTAGCTGCTCCATTGCCGGATGACGACCGGCGGTAAAATTTTGGGCCAAACGAAGACATGTCTGGTGGGCCTCGACCAACAGCCGACGGCAGGCTCTCCATTAGCTGCTCCACTGCCGGCGGTAAAATTTTAGGCCGGACGACGGCATGTCTGGCGGCCCTCGAGCAACACCCAACGGCAGGCTCTCCGTTAGCTGCTCAACTGCCGACTGACGACCCATCGGTCGGCCGTCGGCTCCCATATCGCGATTCAAATACACGTAAAAGCATACCGGTAAACTCGCAACTCCTGTGCCGTTATTTACTGAGTGATAATATCGGATTTTATAGTAATTTATACTAATATAAATATAATATATTATATATATTATATTTATTATTTATATTTATTTATATTTATACACTAATACTACTAATAAGTTCTCTTTAAGTTTCTCGTTTCTTAGCGCTAGAATTTAACTTTCGTAGTTATTTATCAATGTCAAACGGTGTAGTAAGGGATTAGCCACAGGATCGCAAAACTGTGTTTGACGGACGACGTTACAAAAAAACCAAAAATTCGAAAATAAAATTGCTATAAATTTTTTATCATGTTGATAAAATTAATTTACCTAATACAATATGACTAGATGACGGTATTGGTATACATATAACATAACCCTTTTCTGACACTACGTCACATGAAGAGTCTGACAAATGCAGCAATCAATGTCACAACATGACAGGGGTTTAGGAATAAATTTCCGAACGGGCGGCGTCAACTTTGCCGAAGGAAGGAGGGGCAACATTAACTACTCCTGGTGCTCATGAAGATGGGCCTCACATAAAGAGTCTGACAAATGCCGAAATCAATGTGGCAACATGACAGGGGTTTAGGAATAAATTTCCGATCGGGTGGCGTCAAATTTGCCGAAGGAAGGAGGGGAAAAATTAACTACTCCTGGTGCTCATGAAGATGGGCCTCACATGAAGAGCCTGACAAATGCCGAAATCAACGTCACAACATGACAGGGGTTTAGGAATAAATTTCCGATCGGGCGGCGTCAAATTTGCCGAAGGAAGGAGGGGCAACATTAACTACTCCTGGTGCTCATGAAGATGGGCCTCACATGAACAGTCTGACAAATGCCGAAATCAATGTGACAACATGACAGGGTTTAGGAATAAATTTCCGATCGGGCGGCGTCAAATTTGCCGAAGGAAGGAGGGGCAACATATAACTACTCCTGGTTCTTATAAAGATGTGCCTCCTGTATCACTTATCATCATTCACGGGGCGAGGAGGCACGAGTAATGGTACTCAGTTTATGTACGTCTTCGTAATTTTATAAATTTTACCATGCGGCAACCATATAGGTGAATGATTTAGTTAATAGTCAAATGTATATTGGTTATTATAGCCACAAAATGATTTCACTTAGCGCACTACCCTTTGAAAGTTTGGAGATAAACAGTAAACGATGTACCGAAAAAGAATAACTAACAATAACCATGTACAGATACAGCTAATATTAAGCTTTCATGATAATTTCGACGGAAATTAATTATAGCCTCATATCTCATATTATAATCTCATATATATATATTATAATCTGTAATGAGACTATTCAATAAGATATGTTTTTGTGTGTCACGCCATTATTCCATTTAAGTGTCAACAGTACGATATGAGCCAATATGTGTGATACATCTCAGACAATAAGTCATGCAATTCCATTTAGTAATGACTCAGGACAGTTGAAGCAGTTAATCATTTAACGTTAATATCTGCAAAGTTTCTATACAAAATCAAATTTTATTATATTTAATTCACAACCCAATATACAATGCCATACATGCCAAAAAAACAATAAATGATACGCAGATTATAGGTAGGCGAAAATTTCACAATAAGCATGAATTCGCTATTATCATAGTACAGGGCTGAGTATTTAGGTGTTTAGCTCTGCTTAGTTCTATTCTAGAGCAAAACTCTATCGAAGCCTACTATGAAAAAAGGGTAGCCACTCAGTGAAAGCACCAGTCAAGCCTAATATATCTCGCAAAAGGCTAGTGTATCTCTCAAAATCACTTTTCTAAAATAACAAACCATCTGAATATATAACCATCTGAAGTTCAGTGGAATAGATAGCCAAAAGCAGTAATAGTCGTGTATATATTCCTAAAGGCTCTTAAAAGGATGATTTAGATAATATCTCTAAACTACTAAGGAATCAAACATTTAGTACTAGGAACTATTTAAAGGCTGAGTCGAGCGTTACTTGCTGTAGCTAAAAAAGCTGAGCCAAGCCAAGAAAGGGCCATGAAGAGCTGAGCCCACATTGACTTGAGTCTGCTTAAATCGAGAACAGAGACGGATCAAATTGGACATCCGGAGTCTAAAATTTTGATTATTTTTACCATAACAGCTTATAACTCCACCGCACTGGGAAGGCCTTTGAGAAAGGTCCATGAAGAGCTGATCCCAACCTGATTTGAGAACATAGAGAACTGAACTAGGCCTAGAGGACTCAGATAGACAGAGAGACAGTGAGAGAGACAGACACAGAGAGAAAGACAGATAGAGAGAAACAAGGAGAGAGACAGAGAGAGACAGAGAGAGACAGAAAGAGAGAGACAGAGAGAGACAGAGAGAGAGACAGAGAGAGAGAGAGACACAGACAGAGAGAGACAGGGAGAGAGACAGAGAGAGAGACAGAGAGAGACAGAAAGAGAGAGACAGAGAGAGAGACAGACACAGAGAGAAAGACAGATAGAGAGAAACAGAGAGAGAGAGAGAGAGAGAGACAGAGAGAGACAGAGAAAGAGAGATAGAGAGAGACAGAGAGAGAGAGAGAGAGAGAGAGAGAGAGAGAGAGATAGAGAGAGAGAGAGAGAGAGACAGAGAGAGAGAGAGAGAGACAGAGAGAGCCAGAGAGAGATGAGAGAGAGACAGAGATAGAGAGAGAGACAGAGAGAGACAGAGAGAGATAGAGAGAGAGACAGAGAGAGACAGAGAGACAGAGAGAGACAGAGAGAGAAAGAGAGACAGCAAGAGAGACATGAAGAGACAGAGAGAGAGAGAGAGAAAGAAAGAGAGACAGAGAGAGAAAGAGAGGCAGCGAGAGAGACAGGGAGAGAGACAGAGACAGAGGGAGACAGGGCCGCTAAGCCAGGGCTCCAAAGTCTAACTCTTGCTTACCCTGATAGCTTAGCTTCAAGAGAGTGGGAATGGCCGACTTACTTTACATGCTATGTATGTGAATATGTATTGCATAAAAAAACTGGCTTGATTTTTAATCAAAATCAGTCTCACAAGCTGCCTCGAGCTCTAGTCAGTTTAACTGGTATGATGTAACTCGTTCATATTAGTTTTAAACACAATTACATTACAATCAAGCTAATATGCTTACCAAAACATGTGCATGAATAGTAATGCACGAGTAAACTTAAAATGAACTTGCCAACCTTCCCATTTTGTATTTTTGGATAAAATTCGTTACGGAACGCTTTTTGGTCAATCTAAATTCGGCGTAAAACTGTTCGTGAACACAGCGCTCGCGATTGAAATCTAACCATTTTATGTTCGCGAAAATTGAAGTAAAATTTCCCAAATTTTTGAGAACAAGAATTTGTCGATTTGATTGTGACGTCACTTTTGCATTAAATTTGTTCGCGAACACTGTATAATCCAATTTTAAATGATATTGCATTAAGGAACAGCATTTCTGCAAACTGAAATCACCGAAATTTTGTTTGAGCACAAGATCTAATTTCTGGCAATTGAATTTGAGTATGCCAATTTTCGGTTAGCGAAAAACCGAATGAAATTAAGCCTGTTTTCCGTAACAAGGGTTTGCGATTCGATATCGGTAACGACAGAATAGGATGGTTGGCGGGGTTACCTTAAGTTTACTAACGCATAAATATAACTTTCCGTTAGCGGTTGGATCCTGAGTCCCTAGGTCACTACAAACATTAATTGCCAAAAAAGTGATAATTGAGCGTTAAATTTCATCATCAGACGATGTCATCGACACCGTAAAGCATAACAAACTATAAACGTACCGACGATAGCTTAGTTCTAGTTTTACCAAAAATTTAATGCTTTCTGAGGCATAATGCAATGTCTGCTGCTGCTTAATTCTTCAAAATTCTAAAGAACTGTTCATCGAGGTTTTGGCTTGCATGTAATACGATAATACTTTGATCCAGAACAGCTGTAAATACGAAAACGGATAGGTAAATACTACCAAATATTTTTTTTATTTTATACACAATAATATTCAAGGCTAAAGCGCTATCGGAAACATAGATTTAGAGTTTTGTCACTTGTATTCTTTTCAGCCCTGAATTTATCTTGATTGAATTAAGTGAGCTGCTACTGTGTGTCACGTCGAAGTCGGTAAACAGATTTGGCTCAAATTTTCGCAGTCAACATCATAATATTGATTGAATTAAGTGAGCTGCTACTGTGTGTCACGTCGAAGTCGGTAAACAGATTTGGCTCAAATTTTCGCAGTCAACATCATAATAACTACTGTGCAAAATGTTGATAAATAAGGTCATAAATATATATACATGCTCATAGGGGCGGAGTACGTAGTAGCCCTGAGGAGCTGGACCCCCATTGACGCGAAGCGCTTACCATCCTGACAGTTCGGTTGATCCTACCCACTGGCGGCGCCGCACCCCTACTCTCGCAAACCGCATGGCCCACTGAGGGAGGGGTGGTGAAGGCCCAGCAGCCCTTCCCCTCTCCTCCGAGGACCCGACTATCCTTGCTGAGACCTCGGACCTCGAGCATGTATGGGCATAAGCTCTGGAATATTTAGCATTTTAGCAAATAATAAAATATAAAGGCAAAAGCTTTGAGTCAAACATTTCAAATTATTATTTAACAGATATTCACAAACAGCAACCAGATTATAACGCATATTGAAGGTTAAGATTTTGTTCGGGCAGTAAAATTGTTGGGTAGACCCTTTCATCTAGGAAATGATTTATGATTTTGCAGTGTGAAAACCTTGAAAACGTTTTCAGTTATACAAACAAATATTAATAAGTCACTAATTCAGGGGCTCCATGGTCCTTTCATATAGGTAATAATTTGGGTTAAAAATATATATGTGTGCAGAAAGAAATTATCAGCCTATTTGCTATTTTCAAATATAGACGGTAGATGCGATTTTGTCATATGAGACGCTTCGTAGAAACGTACAGCTAAGGTTACTATAACATTATTCGGTGATATGATAGATTTCTTGACAGTTAAGTTGAAGAACATTTAACTCGTGGTTTCGTTATAGCTACACCAATTATGTTCCAACTACCGTGTCCCAATTTCCCAAGTATATTTTGATTATCATTCAGAAAACCTCATCGTCCAAATGTGTAATATTTATGTTGACTAATATTGATTTTGATTCATAATGCTAACTTTAGCACTGAACATAAAATATTGATTTCCTTAATATTAAGGACTAAATTCCTTAAAAACCATGCAATCCTTAGCAATAAACGATTAAACATTTTCCCAACATATAAAGTAAAAATTCATGTATGCATAGACAGTTTTCTCATATCAAGTTCTCAAATTTCCTATATATTATAGGGATATTTTTGTTTTGACTGTCAAAAGTTATAAGGAATTATGTTCCTAAAATTATTCTGTAGATAAGACTAACAGGGGCTTAGATCACGATTTTTATATTTTTAACTCGAGTGCAATATTGACATTCGCAACTGATTTAGCTTGAATGCAACATCGACATTGCTTTGATTGTCACTGCGTATAGTGATCATTGATCAGTTAGCTGAAAAGTTTTTCAAGCCTTAGTAAATTGTCTTTGATTTTGTAGATAAGTTTCAATGCCGCTACCGACTTTGACGGGCCAAGCAACGCCACTTGATCTAAAAGTAAAATCAAAGACTTATTAACAAATATGACATAGTATTAAGTATCGTCGATCAGAAAAAACTAAAGGATAACGAAGTATATAGAGAAAACATATGTTTTTCAAACTCTGCTTGAGAACTTAAAGCAAAAATTTTAATTAGACATACTAAACTAATTATAAAACTGTAGGCTACTTGTTAAAAATTTAAACTTTGTTAATTAAATTTCCGAATATATCTATACGCAACACAAAGAAAGCCAACGATGCTAAATCCTGCAGAAAAGCCAAAGTCTCTTTAGGTTTATCGTGTTATTGCCCACGAATAATCGCGACCGTTTCGAACATACCTACGATGTATGTGACCCAAATACTGGGTAATAAGCACGACCCACCCTTTCCTTGACCGCTGACTTGGACCTCCTCCATTTCATTACACCTCCAAATTTACACTATACCCGTGATCTTTAACAAAAAAATTTAGAACCTGAGATTTTGAACTACAAATTTCAGACGCGCAGGTTCTTGATTACCAAAACTCAACCAAATCTCAGTTTCCTGATCAGCAAACTCAGACCGACCACCACGTTCTTGGGTAAAGCTGTTGAACCTTCTCGGTAAATTTTGGAAAAATTTTAGAAAAGTTTATTCGAAAATATTCGACTACGCAAAGCCATGCAGGCGAGAATTTGGTAGTCCAAGAATCAGAGCTAAGGCCTGATTTCGGTGGTACAAGGGCTTGGGAAAGGCAGGGATTTGGTGGTCTAAGATCATGAATGTGTGGGGGTGTAAATGCAATAGTCTGAAACTTGGCGGAGAAACGAAACCTGTAGCCCAAGAAGCTGAGGGTCCAAGCTATGGTAAAAATAAATGGTGGGTGGTTCATGTACTGGAGACATAGGTGTAAAAGGTCCGTCTTCTTAGGTGAGGGTAGACGGTCAGCGGATGGAGATACTCAAGTGGAGTATGTGTGGCAATGTCACCCCAATTGTTGCCGATTTTGCCCGGAATTTTCCTAATTTTCGCACAGATATCTCGGGTGTAGCTTGTGTGCGGTGGCGGCCGGTGGCCGGCTTGATGGATTTTGTGGTTGGCGCAGCGTTTCGGAGGGTGTGGGGTAAATATGGCTTGAGCGGGGTCCGATTCTTGGGGGCTAATCCCCTTACCTCCAGTCGTCACCTATGACTTGGACATAGCAAAAAGGTTCCGCGACGAGATAATAAAAGAAAACTGAAGAGTACCACACTCTTTTGCACAGTGGATCATGGTTATTAACTCTTGATTGACACCACTCCGTGTTGGGTAAATTTGTTTTCACCAACAGTTTCAAAAGCTTGATATGTTGTGAGTATTGCTACACCTATGCTGTAATTTCTTTAATCATTTAGATTATTTCAGGAAATTTAGAATTATTAAGTAGATGCATAGCTTTAAAAAAGAACAAATCTTTGATACAAAAAAATTCTGGGTAGAAAAATTTTTAACCACTAAATCTAAAATATTTTGTATCTTTCTGTTACAGTTTAAATTATACATAATATTTTAATAGGTATATACCATTCATTGGTCACGAATAAACAGATATGAGCATCCGTAAATATTCTGGATCAAATTTTAATTCAAAAAATAAGAAAATTTTGGTAAAAACGGTATTTCCATAAGGAAATTTTAAATTGAACGATCCACAATTTAGGTAATTCTTCCGCAGTTGCGTTTCTTTTAAATAATATATAGCTTCCCTTATCTTTTTGATTTCATAAGGGACAATAAAATACAATATTACCATCACAATTACAAGGTCACAGTTAGAGCGATTAAATATCATTGATAAAGCGGATGTATTTAGAGATGTGACCGTAAAAACGAAGCAAGCAATACTATAATGGTACAGACATAAACATAGTGAAAATCTATTTGGCTAAAATAGTCAATTAGAATTAGGAGTACTAACTATAATCTTTAGACCTAAGTAAAGCTAAATTTTTGCCTATACAACCTCGCTTAGCTTTCGGGATTTTTTTTACATAAGTATAAGTCGTGCAGCCTAAGATATAGGTCATATCGTTCTTGATACGGTAAGACTAGGTTAAGTTTTGGGCTTTACAAGCTACGCTTCGGTTTTATGTGTAAGTCGTCAAGTAGGGCCGGTGTACTCAAAATTGGGGATTGAAAAAACTACTAAAATGCTGGGAAGGCAGGTGTACTCAAAATTGCGGATTGAAAAGGTACTAAAAAGCTGGGAGGCCAGGCGTACTCAAAATTGGGGTATTGCGAAGGTACTAAAAAGCTGCGAGGGCTGGAGTACTCAAAATTGAAGATTGCAAACGTACTCAAAAGCTGGGACGGCAGGCGTTCTCAAAATTGAGAATTCCAAACGTACTATAAAGCTGGGAAGGCAGGTGTACTCAAAATTGAGGATTGCAAACGTACTAAAAAGCTGTGAGGCCAGACGTACTCAAAATTGGGGTATTGCAAAGGTACTAAAAAGCTGGGAGGGCTGGAGTACTCAAAATTGGGGATAGCAAACGTACTAAAAGGCTGGGAGGGCAGGCGTACTCAAAATTGGGGTATTGCAAAGGTACTAAAAAGCTGGGAGGGCTGGAGTACTCAAAATTGGGGATAGCAAACGTACTAAAAGGCTGGAAGGGCAGGCGCACTCAAAATTGAGGATTGCAAAGGTACTAAAAAGCTGGGAAGCCAGGCGTTCTCAAAATTGGGGTATTGCAAAGGTACTAAAAAGCTGGGAGGGCTGGAGTACTCAAAATTGGGGATAGCAAACGTACTAAAAGGCTGGAAGGGCAGGCGCACTCAAAATTGAGGATTGCAAAGGTACTAAAAAGCTGGGAAGCCAGGCGTTCTCAAAATTGAGGATTGCAAAAGTACTCAAAAGCTGGGAGGGCAAGTGTACTCAAAATTGAGGATTACAAAGGTACTAAAAAGCTGGGAGGGCAGGCGTACTCAAAATTGAGGGTTGCAAACCTTCTAAAAAGCTGAAAGGGCAGGCGCACTCAAAATTGAGGATTGCAAAGGTACTAAAAAGCTGGGAAGCCAGGCGTTCTCAAAATTGAGGATTGCAAAAGTACTCAAAAGCTGAGAGGGCAGGTGTACTCAAAATTGAGGATTACAAAGGTATTAAAAAGCTGGGAGGGCAGGCGTACTCAAAAGTGGGAGAGGATGCTATGAAGAAATTGCGGTCAGCGTATTGCTACAATACGGTTTGCTTGAAATTTAGAGAGCCGATCCATACAACTTCAGCTCCACTCTTGCTGCGCTTCTGACACAGCAATATACCTCGTTTAGAAATTGAGATTCTGCAAGTAAATTTAAAACTAACCCAAATCGATAACTGCACTAATCCGTATCACTGATTTGTCGTCTTCTCCGTCAATTTCACTTGATATGGTTTGGCCATCGCTGTTTTCAGTTGTAATAACAGTTCCGTTTTCTTGTCGTTTAACAATATCGTTATCAATGATTGCATTCGCAAGTTCCTCTGCGTTTGGCCCAGGAAGTTTAAAATGTGGTCGCAACGAAGGCAGACATCGGTTATCATCTGGGGCAATTTTGTCGCAATCGAATTCTTTCAACCACTCAAAACCCAAGATTCGCAACACTGGCTCACATCCTGACCGAGCGGAACGACACAAGGCGTTGCAAGGCCGGTAGACGATATCACGGCAATCTTTTCGGTAACACAGTGGCAGATATGTCGAGCATAGCAAAAGGCGGAATTCGCCTGGACACAAGGTTTCTGCCAACCTCGCCCAAGGCGCTATAACTTCTTCAACTTGCGATTGATTCTCGTGACCGTGAAGGTTTGGCAGCGCCGTATACTTGTAATAAGCAAGGTTTTGACACGTTTCGATTGTTATTGGTTGGATTTGAGCGACAACTGCTCGGATTGCAATACCTGAGAACAAAAATTTGTATTACAGATGCCAGAAAAAAATTCTGAAAAAGAGTATTTCTTACGATAAGGTTTGGCTATATTTGTAATAAACAACGTTTTGACACGGTTTGATTGTTATTGGCTGGATTTGAGCGACAACTGATGGGATTGCGATGCTTGAAAGCAAACTTTTTGTATTACAGATGCCAGAAAAAATACTGAAAAGGGGTCTTTCACAGTGATAAAATATGTGAGTAATAATATTAGCAATTACTGACTGCAAGAACCGGATGATACTCGACTCTTCTGAAGACTATGGCACATAGTCATATTTCTTTAGTTATCGTCCGTAGTCTCTCCCGGTCGATTGGGCTTCAACCTCACATTCGAAATTGCTGAAGAATGATAATCTTTAGATTTCGGCACATTAAGATCAATTTTGAGCTCAGCCCTACCCCAGGAACTGTAACGACGCCGTGGGTCATAAACACGGTCTACCCGACAAATGTCCGCTGACCACCAAATTTACAACCCACACATGCTCAGAGATAACCAAATTTACACTCTGCCCATTTTTATGGACAAGAAATATTCCATCCTATTCTAGACGCAGGTCGTAAACGCCAATGGTTTCTACAAGTATTCAATGCATATAGAAAAAGCAACACACACACTGTTTGCGTGACGACCCAAAGGAACGTGATATCTCGATTTTGTGGTGGTCTAATAAGATGGGTGTGTAATTTGTTGTCCAAGCAAACATGAGAATGTAAATTTTATTGTATCAGAACGTAGGCAGAGTGCAAACTTCATGATCCAAAAACACGAAGAGTGGAGTTTAGCAACGTTACTGGGAAATTATTCGCTAAAGTAGTAATGTTGACACAGTATAATAAATGTGTGTAAATATGAAAAAATTGTAACATACCCAGTAGAAAAACAACAACAAACATTGTGATGCTTTGGTCTAAAATATTATTATAAAATATAAATTCAAATATATTATTTTTGACATGTAAGATATATGTAGTCTAAAACAAAGCAAATGGTTCATTAGAACAAAGCACAGTTCCCAATGTTTTCGGCTTGCTTCTCATTTACAGGTTGGAGTTTACTATTAACAATTTGTAGCGTGAGAATTTTTAAGAATATGGTCATATATATGGAGTTTGAAACAAATCAAATAGTTCATTAGAACAAAGGATAGTTTCGAACATTTGCTGCTTGGTTCTAATTTACAGGTTGGAGTTTACTATTAACAATTTGTAGCGTGAGAATTTTTAACAATATGGTCATATATATGGAGTTTGAAACAAATCAAATAATTCATTAGAACAAAGGATAGTTTCGAACATTTGCTGCTTGGTTCTCATTTACAGGTTGGAGTTCACTATTAACAATTTGTAGCGTGAGAATTTTTAAGAATATGGTCATATATATGGAGTTTCAAACAAAGCAAATAGTTCATTAGAACAAAGGATAGTTTCGAACATTTGCTGCTTGGTTCTCATTTACAGGTTGGAGTTTACTATTAACAATTTGTAGCGTGAGAATTTTTAAGAATATGGTCATATATATGGAGTTTCAAACAAAGCAAATAGTTCATTAGAACAAAGGATAGTTTCGAACATTTGCTGCTTGGTTCTCATTTACAGGTTGGAGTTTACTATTAACAATTTGTAGCGTGAGAATTTTTAAGAATATGGTCATATATATGGAGTTTGAAACAAATCAAATAGTTCATTAGAACAAAGGATAGTTTCGAACATTTGCTGCTTGGTTCTCATTTACAGGTTGGAGTTTACTATTACCAATTTGTAGCGTGAGAATTTTTAAGAATATGGTCATATATATGGAGTTTGAAACAAAGCAAATGGTTTGTTAGAAAAAATAATAGTTCCTAATGTTTGTTTTTGGATCCCACTTGTACGTTGTAGTTTATTGTTAACAATTTACACCTAGACATTTTGTTTTAAGAAAATTGTCATATATTTGCTGTCTGACGTAAAGAAATGGTTCATTAGAACAAAACACAAGAGAATCTGCCTAATACAAGACTAAACTTAAGCCCCCAACCATCCTATTTTGACACCACACACAAAACGTTGTTAGCGAACAAAACTCGTATTTCAATAGCCGTATCCAATTTCGACATTTTTTGTTCCATAACACCGTTAGCGAACGCAATTCGGCCCCTGTACTTTAACACCAATGTGTTCGCGAACATTTTCAAATTATAATGTATGGAATATGAAACGGATTAATTTCTGTTCTTTAACGCAAAAATGAAATTTGTGTTCAGTGAACATCTGAATGGCAATCGCTTTTGTCAAAAAAGGTGGTAAGGGGCGCAGCATAGGTTTAGTCATGCATAACCACCCTCCCATAAAATATCAATAATATAAATTTTCGCACAAACTCTGTCGAACAAATTCACCGCTCTCAAACAAACAAGAACTGTTGTAGTAGCGTTTTTGCAATGTTTAATAGGCTAAATTTAATCAATCATAGCCTAAAGGAACTAAATTAGCAGAGAATTCAATATTTGGGATGGCCTTAACTTAACACAAAGTTACGTAAACTCTTAATAAAAAATATTGTTAAATGTAATTTTCAGTACACTCATCTTGTTATATATTAATTAATATGCTAAAACCATTTTGTATCAACAAAGAATTCTTTACAAAACTATACGTAATCGCATCTATTAATGTAAAGTGTATGTCTAATTAAATTAATTATATTATGTGAATAATTTATTACAAAATCTTTGAGGGAAAACTGGGGAAAATTGCCAGGAAACATTCGTGAGATGGACAAAATTTTTTGATAACCTCCTGGCATACATCCAGCTGTGTACCACCCTCCCCCCATTTACCAGACCATTTGTCCCACCTCTTAAGACTACAGATTTGGGTCACAAATGATATATCATAGGCGCCCGTAGGTAGGTTGGGCCCTTACGCCCTAAAATGGTTTGACGCTCTAAGTTATATTTATCTTTGAGTCCCAGAAACCACGGCTATCTTTCAATTTCTCTGGGTGACCTATAACTGTCTGTCGGTAGTCGCAATGCGCAATGATTGCAGGCTGTAAAAGTTTAAACAAGATTTTGCAACATAAACAGTCCAAGTTTGTATAAATTTTTGCAAATAAGGCTGTCGTGAACCTAAACATGTGATTGGAACTAAAAAATATTAAATGCAAAACAACTGCTTTCTGTTATTTTTTCAGTTTTCATAACAAATCAAAACAGAGCACAAACTCTGCAAACAGTTATTAGACTTCTTGGAAAAAAATAAATTTTGTGTAAGCAAGTAAAAATTAGCTGAATATACAGCGTATAAATCGCCAAAATATCTGCTCTCGTTCCAGCCATATTCAGCATGAGATTTGCCGACATAATAGTTCTGTCAAAGAAAAATCACCCAGTAATACTCAGATATAGGAACACCTCTCAGAATGCCCCTGACACCCAATTTTGCTAATGCCACATAAAATTTGTAGTTACAAATACCAAATCCAAAATTATCTATAAACTAGCTGAAAATTGATTCCTTCAAAACTGAGGAAAATATGAAATTCTAACAATGATACTATATAATGTCGTCGTGCTAATTCAAAATCTAACCATAACATCACCGAACCTTATAAAACAGCGTATAAACAGGTGGCTAGAAACTGCAGAAGTCGTTAAGAAACTCATTTTTTTAAATTTATCTGATAAATATGTTATTATGATTGGAGTCCGTCGCCATTCTCATTATCAGTGCAATAAAATTTTAGTTTTAACCAGGTTTATGATTAAATATTATTATAATATAATAATATATTTATCTATACAATCGCATATGAAATTATATATTTGTATGTAAATTTACGTATAATAATATTTATACATATTTAATAACTATATATTAGCAAAATTTATTTATTGTAACAATATTTATGCTTATACATTTGTACATATAATTATATATATTTATATATCTATGTATAAATTGGTATTTATATATTATTTTTCACCAATAATTTTACTTATATTTTACTAATAATGAATAATGATACTTAAACGATGGTGGATTTTCATCTGACTCATTAACTATGGTGGATTTTCACCTGTTTCCACTTATATACATATAAATTTTCATATATAATAAATATAATTGTATTATTTTAATATATTAATTTCAATATTTATAAGTGTAAGTTAAATTTAAATAAATAAATAAATGTATCAAATTATAACACAAATGCATGTATAACTTAAAAAAACGATTTGGTATTATAAGTACAAATCGATATGTAGTACGTTCAACTTTGTAACACGTAGACACTGAGACAAATTTAAGTTCAAGTTCAGGTTTTGAAAAAATACGTTAATGAGTAGAAGCAATCGATGAATGTCGCTATAGATTACAATCTGCGATACCATAAACATAACTCGGGCGCTAATAGTTTACTCTTTCATAATGCGAAAGGACTACGAAAGGACGATAAGATGTGAACAGCGATATGATAAAAAGTAAAAAACAAAATTCAATTTCATTTCTCGATTTATATAAAATATTTTCGATTCAGCGATATTTGATTCAATTTTTTATCGCCCAAAACCAGTTATAAACTCACTGAAATTTTTAATCGAACTAAGTCAATTGTAAATTCGTGGACCAAAAGTGAAATCCACCATTTTGTGAAAACAAATCGAGTTCCGCGTATTTCAAACTTCGTTGTTTGTAAAACTGATAAATGGGACCAACTAAAACCGAATAAGTTTGATACTGAATGATTCGATTTGAGCCCACTGCCGCATTTAATGGCCGGATTTTATATCGCGACAAATAGAACAGCTTAGCGCGATAGTTCGGGGTTTAAAGCCCCATTCAGGCTCAGGCATAACATATGACTCGTATAGAGACCTTAGTTTACGATAAGGCATAGTATATCGAGCACGGCATTGCACGTGTTTCATTTCCTTGACTAAAAGTTAGATTACCTGATTTGACATGATTTTTTCAACAAAATTGATTTTAAAGTCGTGTAAGTAAATAAATTTGTCTTCACTCAATTTCATTTAAGTTTTTTACAAATAATTTTCGTTAAAAAAAATACCGCACCACTTAATTGTATAACACTTCTAGATGTAGCAACAACTGGTTTAGCTTAAGTGATACCAAATTTAGCTGCCTTTTGGAATCAATTCTAATTTTCGGCATTTTATAGCAAGATATGGAATACACATGGAGATATACAGTCCCTTCTAGATCATATCATATGCTCTTTGTAAAACTATCGCTGACTGACGGTGATTTGTAGCCAGTACTATTTCAATTTTAATACATTGTAGCAAGATATGAAATACAATTGGAGATATACATTCCCTTCTAGATCATATTGTATCCTCTTTGTAAAAATAACGCTGACTGAGGGTGATGTGTAGTCAGTACTATTTCAATTTCAATACATTATAGCAAGATATGAAATACAATTGGAGATATTCATTCCATTCTAGATCATATCGTATGCTCTTTGTAAAAATAACGCTGATTGAGGTCGACTTGTAGTCAGTACTACTCCAATTTCAATACATTGAAACCGTAAGTCTAGTATTCATTGTAGTGAGATTGACAGTTTGTTCATGGATAAGTTGGATTTATAAGTCGGATAGTTCAAAATCACTAAAGGTTTAGCTCCCGATTGCGGCATGGGCTCAAATCGAATCATTCATATCAAACTTATTCGGTTTAGTGGTCCCATTATCGGTTTACAAACAACGAAGTTGAAATACGCGGAACTCGATTTGTTTTTACAAAATGGTGGATTTCACTTTTGGTCCACGAATTTACAATTGACTAGTTCGATTAAAAATTTCAGGATTATAACGTTTGGGCGATAGAAAATGAATCAAATATCGCTGAATCGAAAATATTATATAAATCGAGAAATGAAATTGAATTTTGTTTTTTACTTTTTATCATATCGCTGTTCACATCTTATCGTCCTTTCGTAGTCCTTTCGCATTATGAAAGAGTAAACTATTAGCGCCCGAGTTATGTTTATGGTATCGCAGATTGTAATCTATAGCGACATTCATCGATTGCTTCTACTCATTAACGTATTTTTTCAAAACCTGAACTTGAACTTAAATTTGTCTCAGTGTCTACGTGTTACAAAGTTGAACGTACTACATATCGATTTGTACTTATAATACCAAATCGTTTTTTTAAGTTATACATGCATTTGTGTTATAATTTGATACATTTATTTATTTATTTAAATTTAACTTACACTTATAAATATTGAAATTAATATATTAAAATAATACAATTATATTTATTATATATGAAAATTTATATGTATATAAGTGGAAACAGGTGAAAATCCACCATAGTTAATGAGTCAGATGAAAATCCACCATCGTTTAAGTATCATTATTCATTATTAGTAAAATATAAGTAAAATTATTGGTGAAAAATAATATATAAATACCAATTTATACATAGATATAAATATATATAATTATATGTACAAATGTATAAGCATAAATATTGTTACAATAAATAAATTTTGCTAATATATAGTTATTAAATATTATAAATATTATTATACGTAAATTTACATACAAATATATAATTTCATATGCGATTTATAGATAAATTATTTTTATTTAATAATATTTAATCATAAACCGTAAACATTTCCCATAGCAACAAGGACTCCAATCATAATAAGCATTTATATCAGATAAATTTAAAAAAATGATTTTCTTAACGACTTCTGCAGTTTCTAGCCACCTGTTTATACGCTGTTTTATAAGGTTCGGTGATGTTATGGTTAGATTTTGAATTAGCACGACGACATTATATAGTATCATTGTTAGAAATTTCATATTTTCCTCAGTTTTGAAGGAATCAATTTTCAGCTAGTTTATAGATAATTTTGGATTTGGTATTTGTAACTTACAAATTTTATGTGGCATTAGCAAAATTGGGTGTAGGGGGCGTTATCAGAGGTGTTCCTATATCTGAGTATTACTGGGTGATTTTTCTTTGACAGAACTAATTATGTCGGCAAATCTCATGCTGAATATGGCTGGAACGAGAGCAGATATTTCAGGCGATTTATACGCTGTATATTCAGCTAATTTTTACTTGCTTACACAAAATTTATTTTTTTCCAAGAAGTCTAATAACTGTTTGCAGAGTTTGTGCTCTGTTTTGATTTGTTATGAAAACTGAAAAAAATAACAGAAAGCAGTTGTTTTGCATTTAATATTTTTCAGTTCCAATCACATGTTTAGGTTCACGACAGCCTTATTTTGCAAAAATTTATACAAACTTGGACTGTTTATGTTGCAAAATCTTGTTTAAACTTTTACAGC
>JASANE010017620.1:0-24305 GCA_030248225.1 Trileptium ribeirensis
TGCTCATGTATAAAGTCGATACGTTTGTATAAACAGAAGCTTTATAGGTTTCTAATACAGCATATATGTGTATGATCACATATTCCGCAACAGGCTGCACTCAAGATTTAGCTCTTGTGATAAAACTAGGTCAAAAGACACCAAACGACTGATGACAATTCGATGTGCTTCACCGGTCCAGCTTTTTTGGTGACTTTCAATTTCATAAACGTTTTTACTGTTTTCATCTCACGTTTTATTAACATATTGAGGTTTCTCTATTTTCGTAATATCATTTTAAGCATTTTGAACAAAAGGGTGTCTAGCATAACGATTGTTATGGTAAACACGTCAGTCAGCCTGATATCAGCAACTCAGATATTTCCTGGTTTTTGCCGCCACACCACAGTTGGGTGTGCAGGCTGTCGATGGGTGTAAATTAAATTTTCTTTAGGTTTGTAGAAACTCAATTTCCTTCAAATTTGCAAAGTTTCGATTTTGACAGTTTTTGCTTGTATCGTTTACTCTTGTCCAGTCGTTCTAATTTTTAAGTTGTCATGTTTCGGGACCCTGCGCGGTACCTCACAAAAAATTTCTGTGACAACAATTATGAATTTCAGAATGCCACTGTAATATAATTTTAATCACAATATGAGAGATAACAGGGCTCCAGACCACTTGCTTTTCAGATAGTGCGACTCAGTCCGCCCCATTTTAGTCATGTAGATTTTAGTTTTGCATATAGCAATCTTAACCCATACTCATCATATTTTCTACTCAAGATAACCAAAGTTGTCTTAGATGCTGTTGTACTGTTATTGTGACGATAGGATAATGATATATTGATGTATAAGAAATTGATCCAAACTTCGGAACTTGACGTATTAACTTTTGCATTAACATTCGTATTTTGTCGTATTGCTGTTGTAGTTGATTTCAAACATTATACATAATGGTGAAATTGTCTCAGGCTGACGCAAGAAAATCTGAAAATTGGGTCCAAGTGTATACATATCTGAGGCGTTTAATTTTGAAATACAGGTATAAGTTGGATAACTATTTATATCATATAACACCGTTAAGTCCAAATATGTTAGCCATTTTGACGTACCACATTTCTTTTGCGTGAACTTAGGAATCAGTTATTCACTTCCTATGTTTTCGAAATATCTTTTATTACTGGCAGTCTGTCCCGGATACCTGGGCGTTGCGCACCTAATTGGGCAATTTACAATAGAGCGAGACCCTACTGTTTAGCTTGTATCCAGTTGTCTGAATAGATGGAGCGCATAATTAAATATTATTGATGGATGTTTGTAGATATATCCCTCTGGGAGACCCAGACGGGGTTTGTTGCTGAAGATCTACAACCATTCAGCTAATAGAATGATTGTGCACTGGCAAGCGATGAGATAAATGATTGAGTGGTTGTTGTTAGATTGAGCGTTCGACACGGTTCTCACTCAATGCGATACAAACTATCACGCCTTGGGTTTCCGGATGCCAGATGGATTAAGGGTCCGATCGGACTGCCTTCTAGGTATTAGGTACTATCGGGCGCGCTACAAGGAAGGATTCTCGGTTCACGTTGTTCCCCATTAACCAATTAATAAATTGTATAAAATTATGTAGTGGATGACATGCATCACAAATGACTAAGAAATGCCTAGTTTTTCGAATAGGAACTGTAATAGCGAATATATTAACCCATAGATACCAAAATAGAGATAAAGATTGTGTATCAAATCGAGTGTTCAAAAATATTTCAACTAATTATTTATCAATAAACTGGACAAATGCATATATGACACACTTTTGGTCACGCAAAAATTTCATGCCGATTACACTTCCTGCGTCGGGAGCTCACCGGCGTCCTGTAGTTGTTTCCTGTATTTACGAAAAATAATGAGCATTGTTTCTGATGTTGAAGAGTGTTTTTAGTGCATTACAAACAGGAGATCGGTGTACATTAGAGTAAATATACAAAAATATAAATATAAAATATAAACGTTAACATTAGAGTAAATTATTATTAAATTAGATGAATTTCAAAAATAGATTGTTACACGAAAAATAAATTATGAGTAAATAGATTGAATTTTATTCTAGGTGTACCCAAATGAATTTTACACGAAAAAATAAATATATTTGGAATTTATAAAATATTTGGCAGAGAGTAAAATATATTCTGAAACTATAAATTATAAATTAGCACAAATGAGTGAGATTTGGCTTTCCTAAGCTATAGTTGAACGAAAAAAAATTTGGTTGCGCTAGATATGAATGTCGGGGTAGAACAGGGGCGACACGTGAGGGAAGGCGGGAAGGGCCGCTCGGTGTGGTGGGCTCTACAGTGTGGGCCCCATTTATTGTTAAATTTTTGTATTTCTTCTGGTATATCTTCACTCATTAGTGAATGAGTGGATAGAACTGTAGATTGAGCATCTTTATTACATAAAAATTAATAAGTAACAGAGGGAGACGAAGGGAGGTGGCGGGGCGCCCCTTCGTACGCTTTTCGGTAAATATTTATCTTGGTGTCCGCCATTTCCCTTACGCCCATTTTGAGTCCCTACTGTGCGTGGGGTAGAACATTAGTAAATTATTACTTCGAGTAAGTATTATAAGTACATACACTACTCAAAAAATATGTTTAAGTCTATGTGTTTTGATGTACCGCTGTATCGTTTATATACATTTGTGTGCATCTAAATATTTAAACTGTATACAATTTAAATATCTAAAATATTTGTGCTATTTAACAATATATTTAATATTGGAATACGGAATATTTATACATATTTAGCTGGGAACGGTTTAATGTTGTTGTCTACGGGAGTACACTACATTTCGTTAGTGAGCCACGCTTTAGAGTATAATCAGTATATTATATAGCACGGCGATTCGTCTTCAACATTGCGCAATTTATTACAGTGGTATGTTTGTGGTGGATGTGGTACGTGATTAGCGTGGTCCGCATCTGTAGTCAAATCTCGTTCTATGACCCACTATGAGGTTGCAGTTTTGTGACACAGAAGGGTTCAATACTCAAGGAGATTAATGGTTGTATTTTTGTCGTGTAGATTACGAAGATTAAACGTTTTTCACCTCCACGGCGGACGCCACTATTTACAACCATATTTCAACTTTTTCCCGAATTTTTTTTCAATATTTTCCTATGCCAAAATTTTTGAGGAAAATTTTGGCATAGGGAAAATATTGAAAAAAATTGGGAAAAGTTGGAAAATATCCAGTCTCAAAAATAGTGGTGTCCGCGGTCAAAATTTGAAAAGACGTTTTAATCTTCGTAATCTACACGACAAAATTGCGACCAGCTTAATCTCCTTGAGTATTGAACCTTTCTGTGTCACAAAAGCTGCAACCTCGTAGTGGGTAGTAGAACAAGATTTGTTTTTAGAGCTGGGTGCGGATCATGATTATCACGTACCACATCCACGTTCAAAATACCACTGTAATAAATTGCGCAATGTTGAAGACGGATTGTCGTGCTATATAATATACTGATTATACTGTATACAATTTAAAGCGTGGCTCACTAACAAAATGTCATGTACTCCCGTAGACAACAACATTAAAACCGTTCCCAGCTAAATATGTATAAATATTCCGTATTACAATATTAAAATATATTGTTTAAATGCACACAAATATTTTAGATATTTAAATTGTATACAGTTTAAATATTTAGATGCACACAAATGTATATAAACAATACAGCAGTACATCAAAACACATAGACTTAAACATATTTTTGAGTAGTGTATGTACTTACTAATGTTCTACGAGAAATAATTGACGACGTTCTACCCCAGCGGCGCAGCACGCTGTTCGAAAGTGGGGGGACTCAAAATGGAAGTGTAAGGGAAAATGGCGTATACCATAAGGAAGAAATCCTACATATTTTTATCGATTTTTACTGAAAAGAGTAAGAGGGCGCCCCGCAGCCCTTCCCACTCCATCTTGGTGCGCCCCCTGTTACTTATTAATTTTTTCTGTAATAAAGATATAGTGTAAGTTCTATCCACTTGGTATATAAGTAAATTTCTGAAAAAAGATATAAAAGAAATACAAAAACTTCACAATAAATGGGGGACCACACTGTAGAGGTCCCACCACACCGGTATCTGGGGTGGTTCCTCTCCCGTACCCCTCGCGTGCTGCGCCCCTGTTCTACCCAACAGTTCATATCTAAGCACAACAAACTGTGGTTAGCACTAACTTAGTTAGGGGAAGCCGGAACGGTTAAGCACTGCATTATATTGCTAATCTTATAGTTATAGTTTCGGACCATGTACAGAACTCTGCGATGTTTATTTGGATTCAAATATTTATTTATCCTTTTCCAATATAAAATTAAAGTTGGCATCCATTGCCAACGAATTAAAACCGTGTTTACTCAGTGGAGTTTCTTCAAGTATGGTTATACTTTCCTTTTGAAACTAGTCTAATACTAACAACAACTCACACTCCTTAAAACTCAATAATTCTTACATAACGTTTATGTTTTATGTTTTAAGCTATATTATCGTCAATGATACTGCACCGTTACAGAGCAGTTTGTAATGCACGAAAAACACTCTTCAACATGCAAAACAATGCTCGTATTTCGTAAATACAGGAAACGAGTACAAACACCAGTGACTTCCGACGCAGGAAGCTAATCAGGCCCGTATGACGAGAACTGGCGTTTGACCAAAAGTGTGTCATCGTCTCATTTATTGAAGTGGTTGAATATTTTTGAACATTTACTCGATACTGCCTTGATACACAATCTTTATATCTATTTGGTATCTATGGGTTAAGTATATTCGCTATTTACATTTCCTATTGCGAAAAACTCACGTTTCCTACATCATTTGTGAATATAATACATATCATCCACTACGGCATGATTTTATACAATTTATTAAGTCATTAATATAAAAAAGAAACAACGTGGGACCGAGAGTACTTCCTTGTAGTACACCCGATAGTACCGGTTTATAACTAGAATAAGAATCCCTTAGTTTGACTCGGAACTTGCGGTCCGATAGAAAGCCCTTAATCCATCTCAAGCAGGGTCCGGAAAACCCAAGGCGTGATAGTTTGTATAGCAATTTGAGTGAGAAACCGTGTCGAACGCCTTAGAAAAATCGATGTAAGCGACAACCACTGAAATGCCGTTATCTACATCGCTTGCCCAGTCATGTACACATTCTATTAGCTGAATGGTTGTAGATCTTCCAGCAACAAACCCGTGCTGGTGTCCAGACAGGATGTTTGCTGTCCGAGCATAGTTCAATAGGTGTTTGTTAATTATGCGCTCCATTATTTCGCAACAACTGGATACAAGTGACACAGGACGGTAGTTCAGTGGGTCGCAAGGGTCCCCTTTATTGTAAATACCGATAACGTCTGCGCAACGCCAGGTATCGGGACAGACTGCCAGTAATAAAAGATTGTTCGAAAACGTGGGA
This sequence comes from Trileptium ribeirensis, assembly GCA_030248225.1. Taxonomy (NCBI): domain Eukaryota; kingdom Metazoa; phylum Nematoda; class Enoplea; order Enoplida; family Thoracostomopsidae; genus Trileptium; species Trileptium ribeirensis. The sequence goes on from JASANE010017620.1 coordinate 5,457, forward strand.
AAGTGGAATGCTAACTGGGTCCTTAAGTTCACGCAGAAAGAAATGTATAAAACTGTCGTGAGAATGGCTCGTCTTTGGACTTAATGACGCTAACGCCAGTTGTACCTCATATGGTGTGAATGGTATCCAAGAGAGACTTATACCTATTGTATTTGAATTAAACGCTGGGATTACATTGTTGCAGCGTGTGTATACACTTGCAAAATTTTCTGCCAAAATTTCGGATTTTCTTGCGTCGTCTGAGACAATTTCACCATTATGTATAATGTTTGTGAAAATAATACAACAGCAATACGACAAATACGAATGTTAATGCAAAAGTTAATACGTGTAAGACCAAAGTTTCGATCAAATTTCTTATACATCAATATATCATTATCCTATGGTATGGTAGCAAAAGAGCAGGGTACAACAGCATCTAAGACAACTTTGGTTATCTTAGTAGAAAATACTAAATAAGTATGGGTTAAGATTGCTATATCCAAAACTAAAATCTACATCTATGACTAGAAGTGGGGGCGGACTGAGTCGCGCTATCTGAAAAGCAGAGTGGTCTGGAGCCCTGTTATCTCTCATATGCACTTGTGATTAAAATTATATTACAGTGGCATTCTGAAATTCATAATTGTTGTCACGGAATTTTTTTGTGAGGTACCGCGCAGGTAATTTCCCGAAACATGACAAAAATTTTGAAAAATTAGAACAACTGGACAATAGAAATTGAGGCAAATTAGAGCAAAAACTGTAGAAAATTGGGAAACTTTGCAAATTTGAAGGAAATTGAGTTTCTACAAACCTAAAAATTTAATTTACACCCATGACATGCTGCACACCCAACTGTAGTATATAGCAGCAAAACCAGGAATATCTGAGTTGCTAAATATCAGGCTGACTGACGTGTGTTTACCATAACGATGGCTTTATAAACACCTTTGTTTCCAAAATGCTTAAAATGATATTACGAAAATAGAAAAACCTCAATATGTTAATAAAACGTGAGATGAAAACAGTAAAAACGTTTATCAAAATTGAAAGTCACCAAAAAAAGCTAGAAAGCCGGACAACTGAAGCACATCGATACGAAGTTGTCATCAGTCGTTTGGCATGTCTTTTTGACCTAGTTTTATCACAAGAGCTAAATCTTGAGTGCACATATTGTTTGCGGAATCTATGATCATACACATATATGCTGTATTAGAAACCTCAGAGCTTCTGTTTATACAAACGTATCAACTTTATACATGCGTATATTTCTGGCAAATTATAAGCAGATAACATAATCGTATATACCAGTGCCATCATAAAATATTGAAGACATCTACCATTGGACCATAAAACTATTTCTAAGCTTTAGTATACCAATTGTCTTTTGTATACAACGATAATGATAATAATAATAATAATAATAATACGGAGTTGTAGTGCCATTGTATGCATAGTATATATGGTTCCAAAATGTGAAAACAAATATAAAAGCTTACAACTGCTGTTCCTTACAGTGTGCGGTATGTCGTACGGACAGAGCAGTTTGGAAAAGCTTTGACTAAATAATAATAACAATAATAATAAAATGAAACGAAACGAAAACCCGTTGAAATGGGGTGGTACTATAGAACCCGGTTGGTTTTCTATAAATATAGAATTGTAGTTGTACATCAATAAGAGTTCAGTTTAGTTCTGTTGTTGAGCATGATAGAACGGCAGCGAATAAGTCGATAATAAGTATCGAGATATCGTTGATGATTGTACACAATGCCATTTTAGAAGATCGACGAAAGAGAAGTTATTCAAGGTCAAAATGTCTTGGCTTTAGGCAGTTGGCAAATACGAAGAAACATTATCTATATATTACGGGATTCAAGGTTTTATTAATGTATTTCTGATCTTAAAGTATGCTTGGTAGTGTTATGTACACCGTAGCTAAGCTATAACACCAGTTTTTCTGGTAGTGTGCACTAAATTTTAGAATTTGGAAACAGTGTATGTCATACGCACCACATGAAACTATTGGGATCCAACAGCACTGACACCGTGCCTTGACGATGAGAACATCGACAAAGTGTAATAAACTATATTGTCAGAATAGCATATTTACGGCATTGATAACGAAATTAAAGGCGTGTTCACACACTCAAACTTTTCTCTCAAATTTTCAGCTAAAAATTTGAGCTTAAAATTTGATCAAGATTTGACGGTAATTTTTAACGAAAAACTGCGATATTTCAAAATTTGAGAACAAGATTTGAGCTCAAAGTTTTTCAAGTAATGAATCTTGTCGGTGATTGGCTACAGGAATATCCTTCAAAAGTTTGAACAGTGTTCAGACATTCAAACTTACCAAAAATGTTAAAAAGATGCTTTCAAACTTTGATCAAAATTTGATCAAAATATCAGCTCAAATTTTGATAAAAATTTGAGCAAAAATTTTGAGCGTGTGAACACGCCTTTAATGAACCACTGAAATGTTAGATTAAAATAATCCTTGATTTTCAAGTCAATTATTGATATTTGTGCAGTTCACATCATCCAAATTCAAACGACATACCAGAAGAAGCCTGTGTTTATAACAATGAATCAGCAATATATTTGAGGTAACTATTAATGCACGATGAGCTGAAGGAAATAAGGACACTGACTGCTTTCAAGTTGACTTTGTGTGGTTTAGGCTTAATGGTGATAGAATAAAGCTTGTTGTTACAATAGGTTCAGTCTAAGAAAAAGATTGAACCTAAAATGTTACAGGAAGCAGACATGCAGAAGTAAATCAACTTTACGTATTCCTGCTCAGTTTAGGTCAAATCATCAGCCTAGGATTGACGTCGCCAGTTAAAAGCAATTTTTATTTGACGTTGTAAATGTAATTTTATCTTCGTGTCTCTTGGTGTTCTTTAACAACTCCATCGATGGAAATTCTAAATTCACGTTCTATATTAGGCTGCTCAACTTTTACTGAAGCAGAGACTCAGAGCACGAAAGGCGATATGTTAATGTCAAAAGTTTAAATGAAGCATTCTCATCAAAATTGACAAATCACGATGCCCATAGATCTCACCTATATGGCGCAAAACGCATATATCATTATATAGTGCAATCGTTAAAACTGCTTGGCTGATAATTTGTATGCTCATCAGTGCACCACTTCGACATCAACTGTAGAAGACGTATATTTTTATTCAATTCCTCAACTGATAATATATTCAATTGCTGGACCACTGAAACACTAAAAACTACAAAATCAACTTTGTCTCTTAAATAACTCAAAGTGATTTAGGGTTTCAGTTGGGTAATAATCAACAATGCAGAATAAACGAACAAGTCTAGCCAGCCAGCAATGACCACACGACATTTTGTACCATCTAACACACGAAGCTGGATCCTTTTTGTTTTTAGCTAAACACGGATGGTTCTAATTCTACGTATATATACGGAAGCTCCGAGAGAATTTAAACAAATATTTTGATCTGCGAGACAGAATAAGAATATATAATTCGGATCATGTCACGTTATTACCACATATCAGTGGAGTGAAAAGTTGACATGAGTAACTTGGAGGGAAATATTAGCACCTAATATCAAATAGAAGGGCCAAATTTTGATGTTTCGTTGTGAATCCAGGCTAAGTTTTGGCTTTTATTCTCTTTGTGTCTGATCCCATCCGATTTGGTGGTCATATGACATTAGATCAGATCCGATTTGATTAATTAATACGACCAAATTCTACGCCTACTGTATATATACCTAGTCTATGTGTATTTTTGACATTACGTGGTCTGGTTAGAGTACCAGTTGTTAAAATTGTGTATGCTCCAGTGAATCGCATCGAATCGGTCGCAATCGGATCGGATCGGATCGGATGCAATATAATATTTCTGTTTATACAATGAACAAGCAAATCGGATCTGTTCGGATTAGACGCAATGAGAACATGCTATTAGGCTTACACTGAGGCTGAGACGCAGGCTTAGACCCCGGCTTAGAAAGAGCACAGAACTTTACAAAATGAGCACAGGGGAAAACTAGCATGCTCACCTGGGACGAAGGCTTGATATGGTCCTATAATGCTTACACACTAGGTAACCATAGCGGGCAGAGCACTTATTTAAGCTCGCAATAGAAAGAGCACAGAACTTTACAAGATGAGCACAGGGGAAAACTAGCATGCTCACCTGGGACGAAGGCTTGATATGGTCCTATAATGCTTACACACTAGGTAACCATAGCGGGCAGAGCACTTATTTAAGCTCGCAATAGAAAGAGCACAGAACTTTACAAGATGAGCACAGGCGAAAACTAGCATGCTCACCTGGGACGAAGGCTTGATATGGTCCTATAATGCTTACACACTAGGTAACCATAGCGGGCAGAGCACTTATTTAAGCTCGCAATAGAAAGAGCACAGAACTTTACAAGATGAGCACAGGCGAAAACTAGCATGCTCACCTGGGACGAAGGCTTGATATGGTCCTATAATGCTTACACACTAGGTAACCATAGCGGGCAGAGCGCTTATTTACGCTCGCAACGTTTCAAAATAAGTTTGCATATATATATTCTTCTTGGTTATTCCGTGGTTCTCAGAGTGCCATATCAACACACGCGTGGATACACGATGTGACAGACCAGAAGCGTAATTTATAAAACATTTGGTGCTCGTTCCGTAATCCCAACTTCTTTCTTATTCAACTATTCATCATAACGAGCGTCGAATATCAAGAAGGTCAGTAAATATCAAAAAGACGACGCATAAGCTGAAATATAATATATACTTGAAAACAATCAAGATTATGTTAAGCGGTTTACTACTTTGCAAGACCCTGGAATAAAGAAACCTGCAGTATATTTCGAAAATTTTAAATCATATGACATCAGATTATTATCATAACTTTCATCAATGACGAGATTCGCTAGAAGAAACAACAAATGCATCATGAACTTATCTCTGAACAAGGAAATGATTCCCGAAACGTCTGTCGGCCTATTGAATATTATCAAAGGGTAAAGCGCCCATCTCAAGATATTTTCCTTCAGAAACTGTACTGAACTGCATTCATTGCAAAAATAAATATATACCGAAAAATAGCGATCTAACCTGAAATATTACAAGATTTTGAAAATATTCAAATAATGTGATATTTTGTATATAGTTGATATTTGTTTTGTATGCAAATTTATTACCCTCTCAAAAAAGTGTGAAGAAATGTAAGATAAGTTTAGGCCTCGAAAGTGTGATGTGTAGTGATAAGCCATAACTGCCTAAAGTCTTGAGAACGCTAGAAGGGTTTTAACAGCAGAGCAATGAACACAAGATTTTGAAAATTTTCGAATGTGTAGTTGATATTTGTTTTGTATGCAAATTTATTACCCTCTCAAAAAGTGTGAAGAAATGAAAGATAAGTTTAGGCCTCGAAAGCGTGATGTGTAGTGATAAGCCATAACTGTCTAAAGTCTTGAGAACGCTAGAAGGGTATTAACAGCAGAGCAATGAACACAAGTTTTTGAAAATATTCAAATAATGTAGCTGATATTTGTTTTGTATGCAAATTTATTACCCTCTCAAAAAAGTGTGAAGAAATGTAAGATAAGTTTAGGCCTCGAAAGTGTGATGTGTAGTGATAAGCCATAACTGCTTAAAGTCTTGAGAACGCTAGAAGGGTTTTAACAGCAGAGCAATGAACACAAGATTTTGAAAATTTTCGAATGTGTAGTTGATATTTGTTTTGTATGCAAATTTATTACCCTCTCAAAAAAGTGTGAAGAAATGAAAGATAAGTTTAGGCCTCGAAAGCGTGATGTGTAGTGATAAGCCATAACTGTCTAAAGTCTTGAGAACGCTAGAAGGGTTTTAACAGCAGAGCAATGAACACAAGATTTTGAAAATATTCAAATAATGTAGTTGATATTTGTTTTGTATGCAAATTTATTACCTTCTCAAAAAAGTCTGAAGAAATGAAAGATAAGTTTAGGCCTCGAAAGTGTGATGTGTAGTGATAAGCCATAACTGCCTAAAGTCTTGAGAACGCTAGAAGGGTTTTAACAGCAGAGCAATGAACACAAGATTTTGAAAATTTTCGAATGTGTAGTTGATATTTGTTTTGTATGCAAATTTATTACCCTCTCAAAAAGTGTGAAGAAATGAAAGATAAGTTTAGGCCTCGAAACCGTGATGTGTAGTGATAAGCCATAACTGTCTAAAGTCTTGAGAACGCTAGAAGGGTTTTAACAGCAGAGCAATGAACACAAGTTTTTGAAAATATTCAAATAATGTAGCTGATATTTGTTTTGTATGCAAATTTATTACCTTCTCAAAAAAGTCTGAAGAAATGAAAGATAAGTTTAGGCCTCGAAAGTGTGATGTGTAATGATAAGCCATACTTGCCTAAAGTCTTGAGAACGCTAGAAGGGTTTTAACAGCAGAGCAATGAACACAAGATTTTGAAAATTTTCGAATGTGTAGTTGATATTTGTTTTGTATGCAAATTTATTACCTTCTCAAAAAAGTGTGAAGAAATGAAAGATAAGTTTAGGCCTCGAAAGTGTGATGTGTAGTGATAAGCCATAACTGCCTAAAGTCTTGAGAACGCTAGAAGGGTTTTAACAGCAGAGCAATGAACACAAGATTTTGAAAATTTTCGAATGTGTAGTTGATATTTGTTTTGTATGCAAATTTATTACCTTCTCAAAAAAGTGTGAAGAAATGAAAGATAAGTTTAGGCCTCGAAAGTGTGATGTGTAGTGATAAGCCATAACTGCCTAAAGTCTTGAGAACGCTAGAAGAGTTTTAACAGCAGAGCAATGAATACCTGTTACGCTAATCTCGCCGGTACTGGTATAATTAAATTATATTGATTGATTGATTGATTTTACCAGTGAACCAAGAAACATATGTTTGCAATTTATACAGAACTAAGTATGTTATTAAGCAGCGAAACTTTATAATGGAATCGATCCTTATTAAAAGGCCACAGAAACTATTGCGATGCAGGCTTTTAAATAACATACCTATGTATATCCATTTTTTAAAAGAATAGTAACAGTGTTTTATTAATATTTTTATTGATTTATTGATCTACAGTACCGTTGGATCAAGAATCATATGTTTTCAATTTAAACAGAACTAAGTATATTATTAAACAGTCAAACTTAATACTCTAACAAATCTTTCTTAAAACGCCACAGACACGACTGTGATGCAGGCTTTTAAATAACATACCTTTTTTCATCCAGGTTTTAAAAGAATAGTAATTTATTATTTTACGGTTATAGTAATGCTTCGGGCTATTCTGTTTTAGCGAAAACCTTGGGTGATTTCCGAATGGAAAAGCCTGACTTGACGCATTGACCATACATCACTGTGAAACAATAGTGAGATTTTACCAGACACCTCGCCGGAACTGCATCTTTATATTTGAATTCAACCATGAAATTAAAACACAAAGCCTGTAACTAAGCTATAGACGAAGTGAACTTGGACTCAAAAGCGCAGCCAAGCATAGTTTTGTCTAAACTGGCAAGCCACAAATGGTTTCTATGCTAAACGTTTACCAGCAATATAAGAACTTATCCAAGTTTATGCATCAGTACTTACTTACATCCCAGCCGGAAAAAGGTATCTACAACCAGTTATATTTTATTAACGGTTAGCAATTTTTGAACTTAGCAAAGCAAAGCAATCTCAGGCAACCAAGTTTTGTAAGCATGTAAATATTCCTGAGCTTTCCGAAACCACACATTAATAGCGTAATCTTGGCTACTATGTAGACTCATATAGTCATGCACTCGGGAACAGAAATTGAGTCTAATACCAAAAAACATCTGGGTCATATGTGCCCATAGGTGGAAAGTGGATTACCGCCTAAGAGTTAGACATCTTTCTTCTCCAGTCATATTTACACCACCATCCCACAACGCGCCGAAAGCGCACGAAAGATTTTGGAGAAATTATGCATGAGTAAACTTAAGCTGCGCCCCCTACCATCCCCTTTTGACACTATGTATAAAAAGCTGTTAGCGAACAAAAAGTTCATTGCAACAGCCAATTCCAAATTCAAAAATTTCCGCTAGCGAACGCAAAGAGACTGATTGCAATACAGTGTAATTTCTGTTCGTTAACACAATGTACCCATTTGCTATTTGGCCACAAATTCGTTCGACAACGTACAATGGGGCAACTAGCATTACGCATTTTTTCTTTACGCTACCACATTTCGTTTTATTATTGACAATACTTGTAGTTCGCGAACTTAACATGCGATGTGCTGGCTTTAAAATATTAAACGGGGGAATTTTCGTTCGATAATAAAATAAAAATTTTCCAGTTCAAATGTCAAAAGGTCATAAATTTGTTACTTAATGTTTTTGAAGTAACTGTTAATAGGGCAAAGTTATGTTCCTTAACGTTTTGGACGCGTTACCCAAAACCCCAATATTATGTTCTCTGTTATGTTGATGGGTGGCTGGTACACCGAACAAGCGATCACCAATCGCTAATGACAAAAGGGATGGTAGGGGGCGCACCATAAGTTTACTCATGCATTAACAAAAATCTTGCAAAATTTGGGAAATTGGCAAATCTTGTTTACTTTCATGGACGTATGAGGTAGAGCGACGTGCTCTCCCAGCTAAATTTCCAAGGGAGCAATCCCCCGCCCCTGTTCCAGGGTATATGGATGTTACACGTCTATGTAGGGCCATATCTAGGAAGATCTCTACTCAGTTAAACACACTGCATGTCAACTGTAAGCTTATTCTCTCACGAAAAAATTGATTTGTGATTGGATAATAATGCATGAAACTGACAAAATATGTAGGTATTTATTTAGCGGCCAAACTGGATTTTAAAAATGTCACAGCATAATTTAGCGTTTGAACTATACTTGCCGAACTTTAAGTAACAATTTTAGCATAGCCAGAAAAGATTTATGGCACGAACTGTGCAAGTTATACTTGTGCGCTTGCACGAGTTTGACCCAGTTGTAAGCATAAATGATTGAACTCAAGGCTACTTATACATGTGGAACCAAAATTATTAATGTATTTTTAAAATTGACGATTTTTAGGCTGGGCGTTTAATCGAAAAGGCTGGCCCTTACTCGATAATATTTAATAGCTGTATGAGCTTGAAATTTATAACTGAATGAAAATAAACACGTGCTTAAAATGGCTAAAGACCAATTTTTTTCTTTTTTTAACAATTTGTAAGATGTCGTAGCTTTCTTAACGAAACAAGGCAGTGTTGCTGGGGATCCATTTTTGAAAATAGTGCTAAATTTTGTGCTAAAAACGAAATTAATCACTTTTAACAGTATTTTTATTCCAAAAATTAATATGTTAAAGTATAATGATCGGTATAACATTGCCTCTAGTCATGACGTTTTTATGCCACCAATTAAAGCTTGCGCACCTTAATATGAATGGTTTTGATACAACTGAAACTCTAGAAACCAAACTTTTGTTCTTAACATGACACATTTGTGACATTGTACATTGCAGAGCATTATAATCGCGCGGCGTGCGTTTGTACGTACGCTGTTGTTTCCTGGTTTTGCGAGATTCTTTAAGAAGCCGAGGAACAGTTCCTAAATAACGTAGTGGCAAGTGTACAAGGCGCGGAGCTAAAAGATGCACGGTCAATCCACCGTAGCGGCAAAACATTGTTTAAGATTGTGCAAAGTATACGTTAATTCAAAAAGGTAAGGCTTAATTTCTGTATTGTATATTTTATATTGTGGAATTTGGAAATTTTAGTAATATGACATTTAATTTTAAAGCGACAAAAATATTAAAATATATCGCGACCCTACCGTATAGGGACGCAGGGTGACAGCCATACTGTAGATCAATTGCGATGTTGTACGACAAACCGCTAGCTGCAACATTTTTGTGCAGTGTTGTATACATCCTTAGTTACCAATTTGGCGAGAGTTAACCGTCTGTAGCTAATGCTTTTAATTAGTCACCTGTACTGTGTAATTTTCTAAATTCTCGGTATTTGCATCTGGGCCATACAAACGTTGATGAAATAATGCCCCACATTGTCAATAAAGCGGCAAAAAACACCATGTGCTTGACCCTGTCGAGAAGTGGCATTACCCGTTAGCTGGCTACCGTTGCATAAAATTTTAAAACATGGGAGTGTCTAAGCCATGTTATCCACAGTGTGATTAACTCTGTGTGGTGTGAGTAGGTTCCAAAAGTTGAGGACATTATAACTTGAACGTCTCATTATATAGTCATTTTGTCTCGCCGTAACTCGTTATATCCTTTGAAGTTAGCGAATCTAAGATTGTAAAAACTATAACAGATTCAGTAAAATGATGTGTAAAGATTATTTATCAGTAAGTAAAATTGTTTAGCGCATTTGACCACAGCTATGTTTATTATAGACACCCAGTCTGGTTTCAGTGGACAAGTGGATGGTTGTTCGGCAACGTTTTCATAAAAGCATGAAAAGTATCTTTTACGACTTACCTTTTTAAACGTATGTCAGAACATCGGCCCGATAGGTTTTGGGCAAATGTACTAACATCAGTAATTAAACTCAGATGTTTTTCGTATAACAAAACCTGACCACTAAATATCAATACAACTGGTTACAGTTTAGTTTAGCACACCACCTAGCGCTTTAGTCTGAAGATTGAGAAAAGACACGGATTATTGCATCAGATAGCCTGTGCTCTGCTGTCAAGACATCACGTAAGAATTCATGAATTCTTGTTAACCCAATAGGTTTATTGTGAACGACATCCTCAAATACACCAATAGTCGGCACTTGTATACCTTCTACTGACTTCAACAATATGGGAGAGTGATTCAGCAGTTGACATGGATTTACGTCATGCTTGCCGAAGCAAAGGTTCAGGGAGATACGCCCTGAGGGCTAGTACCCCTCGAAGCTTTATAATATGCTCCCTGAGTTTACCACCATACCCTTCTGCCCAAGGCGCGCGTAAAATTTCGGTAAAATTTAGTAAAAACAAGTGATATTTAGCAAAAATGATGGTAAAATCGGCAAAAATGAATCGTCGACAGTGGGAGGCGCAGGGGAAGCGGTGGAAAGGTCGTCACCTTTTTCAGCATCCCTGCAGGACCTCCATCTCCCTCCCCATGGTTTAAACCACCCCCCGCTCGTAACGACCTCCGCCGCCCACCCCGTCAACTTTTTTGGCACCCGGGAGGCCCTCCACCCCTAGGACCTCAACCCCCCCGCCCAAGACAACCTACTCCTGTCCGCCAACACCGGCTATCCCCTGAGACCTCAGAGCGTAAGCGTGTATGATTTACATGATTGCAACATGCTTTTCATAGTTCATGTTCGACTTAAACTCATAAATGCTTATAATACCTATATACGCGATGCAGCTTGTAATTTTACGTTGTAAAAGTACCATGCCTTTACTTAAGAGATATCGATGCGTCACCCCTGTCAGGGTCGTATATCCTACCGAAGCCAAATCAACTCCTAAAAGCCCTGCACCCGCCTTCCCGCCGCAAACCGGCGAAAACTTTAGCACAATGTCAAAAAAATTTGAGCTCCTATAAATTTCAACACTTTAAGCCCCTTGTTACCCCATAATTAGAACTTCCATCAACAGCCGATGGCAGACAACTCAGTGCTACCGATTGTGCAACAGTGTAGCTATTCAGTTAATGTTTTCGTCTGTGCTACGGTGCGATCGTTTTCGACATTTTACCCCTCATTTTATGAGTCATAAACATGATTACACGTTACACCTTCAAGGTTTTTGAACTTTCGTCTTATACCGCAACGATGTTGTTGGACCACCAGATAGACCAGCCATGCTCTCGCGCCATCAAATTCAGAAACCCACATTCTTGGAACACCAAATTCAGACGACCGCCAGGTTTTCTAACCACTAAATTCAGCTTCTTCCCCTGCAAGGTTTTTGATGCCGTCCAAAAACTTGGACTAGGTGAAGGAGTGTTTACCACTCACAGTTTGATCTATAAACATGGAGGGGAATTGTAAGACAGAAAACAACCACGGCGTTCCGCGGACGAAAACAGCGAAAACCTGAGGATTGTCACGGTCTTCCACAGAGTCAACTATCATCAGCTGCTGGTTTACATTACAACATTGCAAATTGTTCCGCTTAACTAGTATCATAATTAATAGTATATGGTCGGATTTCTGCAAGACTATTCTCGGCACACGTAAATTCACCTTCTTACAAGATAAACGGCACTAGCAATAAAGAAAGTTTTACAGTTGGGCTTCTATAAGAATATATCGTCTCAAGAGGAGTAATTAACACATGGATTTGATTTGTACAAAACGTGTTCCAATTAAATAGTGTAGTCAATGGAACAACTAACCTACTCACTAGTTTAAAACAGAGTTTTGTTTTGTCAAAGAACGGACTTTGTAGTATTTACACAGCTAACGTTGCATCAATCTAATCATTGAATAATTAATGCAAGATTTTTTGGAGTTACGCCGTATTTTTCATGTTATTTAATAACGAATGAATACTTTGAACTCAACCAGCACATTTTAGACCTCAAACACTATGACAAAGACAATAAATTATTGTCAAAACACGGAACATAGTGAACAATTCAAGTTTTAGTTTATTACACGAAGAACAGTATATCTATCACTGTACATGTTTTTTTCAAATATTCAAAAACAGTAATTATTTATCAGAAGTAATCGAAAAACATACGTAATCCATTATATGAGTGTAATGGAGCTGCTAGAAGGATCTGGTAGGCAAAGAATCGCAAACGAATTGCATACAAAAAGATATGCTAAGAATCAACCTAGAAACGCTCAGCGTGTTATGAAAATAGAACAATGAAAATTTAAAGTTTTTGGAATAATGGAGTGCCGACATTTATGTCCGAATAAGTAGCTATCCTGATGTCAAACTCTTATTGGATGTCAGGAGTTTGTTTTGTGTGAGCCATTTTTTGATAGTTCTGCTTGTCGAGAAAATATTTAATCAGCCATAAGCGTGAACTTTGTAGTAAATATCTGAATTTTTAAAGAAACTGCCAGCACACTATAGTGTCCGCAGCCTGAAGCGTGACCAAGTTCCTTTGTGGCGTGATGAAGCCAATTTATCGCTTCATGGGTTTGTTGAAACACATTTGCTGTAATTAATGTGATCTCCGAAACCGCGAAGGATAAATGGTTTCAAAACTTTGTTTGTCTAGGTTACTAGCTATCACGGTATTATTTTTTAGACAAACACAAATTTAAGTTGGCGTAATGGCGTCATGAATGTTGAAAGGACAGGTATTCAATTTTTTCAATGCTGAGAACCGTGACAACAATTAGTAGAACTCAACAAACTTAAGCTATCAGAAAGCTGTTCGTATTAATATACCAAGTAGAAGTCAGCAATGCCTTGCAATGATTCACAGCCGCTTTTCAACTATACCCCGGTTTGTCAAAATCAGTCTTAGTTTGGCAATCACGACTGCCTGTTTTCCATATGTACTTCGAGCATTATAATAGGTAGCCGATGGTTTAAGACATCAGAAAATGATTCCAAAGCGTTCTATGCGATCTGTTCCGTTCCGCTAGTGGGTAAACAAATATAACAGATCAGAATCGGATGATGCACTATGAAAAATACAGTCACTATACACTAGGAACATAGCTGTGTAAACTTTGGTCGTATCGAATCGGGCGCAATGTGAACACTACCTTAGACAGTTTCATGGTGTGTCCTTTAAAGTAAGCAAGGTCTTTTTAAACATTATCGTGATCTGATCCGCTCATATTTCATGTATATCTTACACTTCTCAAGTTTTCAATTCCGCTATTCCCAACTACTGCTGGGCCTTTAGTGCACTAAATTTGGGAAAAATACGCAATTTTTGTACCAAATCCACCGATTTATAGCAAAAACCATAATCCATTGTGCTATTTTGCAGCAAAGATAAAGTCACATGGCTGTGCCTTTTACTGCTTTTGGTTATGTTTAAGCCGAAGTTTGGGACGCCGGCGGTTCAAACCAATTTAACTCATCTCTGCATTATGATCCGTGACAACTAGTATAATGGTAATGCATTATATAGCTAGGCACATTGTGTTGAGGATTTTGCTTGTTATTTTTTTTTGCTTCTCCTTTTTCAATTATGTTTAAAGCCCAACAATTTTTACGATAGTTCGGAATTTGCCGACCTAGGCGCTTAGTATAAAAACGATGTATGCTAATTTTTTTGTCTAGTGTTATTTCAGAAGTTTCACAATTTGCGATGATCGGATACCACGTGCCTTTTTGTATCGAAAGATAGATGCTGTACGCTGGATCGCAATATATGCAACGCGTACACGACAGGAAGTCATTCGAGCACTAACCTATACTTATTGCACTTAAAACTTGAATTACTGCGTTTTCACAGAAGATAACAGCGAAAAATAAACCTATAAAACTAAGTGAGTCCTATTCAAGTTCAGTATATATAGAAAAAGTGTAATCCAGTCCAAAATCAAAGATATTTTAATAACGCTACTTTTTTCATCTGCATCGTATTTATAACCGTAAAATCACTTTTACACGACTAAAATTTTGTTAAAATCAACCCTAAATCTACAAAAACAGTCGCTTTAGCAGAAAGACCAAGAATTTGCATAGTTTAGTAAAGCCACTATTAGATATAAAATTTATGTGGCGTTCACGTTATATTGTGGCCACCATTTGGAACTTTTGCCCGCGGCAGTGACGACCTTAACGATATATAATGTAACTCCGCACAGAGATATACTTACTTATGTCACAAATTATGTATCAACATCGTCAAGTATCAAGTTTAAAACTAATAATTGATAAGAATATATTTGTGTCTCTGACGGCAACGCAACAATTCTCATGACCGTTCGTCGTCGATGAACAAGGTTTTTAGAACCAACGCACATACAGCTCAGAGCATGACCAACAAGAACATTGCAAGCAACTCCACACAGAACTGTACTTGTGTCACAAACCATATAAAAACATCGTCAAGTATCAAGTTTAAAACTAATAATTGATAAGAATATATTTGTGTCTCTGACGGCAACGCAACAATTCTCATGACCGTTCGTCGTCGATGAACAAGGTTTTTAGAACCAACGCACATACAGCTCAGAGCATGACCAACAAGAACATTGGAAGCAACTCCACACAGAACTGTACTTGTGTCACAAACCATATAAAAACATCGTCAAGTATCAAGTTTAAAACTAATAATTGATAAGAATATATTTGTGTCTCTGACGGCAACGCAACAATTCTCATGACCGTTCGTCGTCGATGAACAAGGTTTTTAGAACCAACGCACATACAGCTCAGAGCATGACCAACAAGAACATTGGAAGCAACACCACGCACAACTGTACTTGTGTCACAAACCATATAAAAACATCGTCAAGTATCAAGTTTAAAACTAATAATTGATAAGAATATATTTGTGTCTCTGACGGCAACGCAACAATTCTCATGACCGTTCGTCGTCGATGAACAAGGTTTTTAGAACCAACGCACATACAGCTCAGAGCATGACCAACAAGAACATTGGAAGCAACACCACGCACAACTGTACTTGTGTCACAAACTATATAACAACATCGTCAAGTATCAAGCTTAAAGCTAATAATTGACAAGAACATATTTGTCTCTTTGACAGCAAAGTAACTTATCTCATGACCGTTCGTCGTCAGCGAACAATGCTTTTTAGAACCACAGGCTGCTCACAGCAAGAACAACAAGAACATTGGAATTCCTTAGCGAAAGACGCTTCGTATCATTCTGTGTCTTTGTTTAGCCTAATTCAATTTAAGCCAATAACCGAGTTTTCAAAAGCGTAAGTGCTTTCAAGTCTCTATAAACGAACTGCCAACCAATTTGGTTTCCCCAATTATTGCTACCGAATCTGTTGTGGTTGTAGGATGTGTGACAAGAAACCCCAAACTAAACGAGCGTTATTTTGCATAGAGAGAGTCAGAGTATATTTTATTCGCTACGCTTTGGGAATCGAAAAAGTTTTTCGCTTTCGACTGTTGTTGTTGTATGTCGATTCTAAGTTGTCACGAAATGGAAGTTTTAAAGCGCGTGAGTTTCAAGGGCAGTGACATGATGGCATCTATGCATTTATATTACAACTATTTGGTATTCTGTGAAATCAGTCGATTGTTACGTGTACGAATATAGATGCAGAACTCGCTACGAAGATTAAAATTGAATTTTTTGGCCAGCAAATAAAAATGTTTGTTAATGTAGCACCATAAAATGAAGTATATATAATGAAGCAGTAGTAGGTAGAATTGAAGGTGTTGTGTAGGATTATATTATAACCAGGTATGTAAACACACCTCAGTTTTAGGAGGAGCAAGCCAATTTCGTGGGGGGGGGGGGAGCGGGAGTAAGCTAGCTTCAGGTGGTGCAATTTCTATATTTATAAAGCGTGGGATTAAGCAAAATTTACACAACCATTGCAACAGTCAAAAATCAGAGAAAATATGTGTATTAAGAGAACAGATAAGCAGGTGAAACTAATTCAATCCAATACTCCAAGTTATAGTACTTGGTTATAAATGAATGGGCACTCCGCAGTTTAAGAATATGAGATTGATATTTTTCAAATGTTTCCTCAGGGTCAAACACCATCTCAGCGCGGGCATTACCCTTGCTGACACCCCATGGCGACGTGCCTGATTATGACTAAATTAAGCAGACATGTACGATGTACAAACGGTTCGTAGGTATTGGGGAGGAAGAATGCAGATTATCCTGTAAGTGTCAGACTTCCAAGAGCTATATTTAAATAAAAAATCCCAGCACCCAAACCCCCCAACCACACAATCAGAAGCCAACCCAAAACAACCACCCCACCCCACCAACCACACCAGCCATCTAACAAGACACCAGCTCAAACCATCCATCCATCATCTGCCTTCACCCTTCACCCTAATGCCACAGGCGCGCAGTGGATTTGCAAGTTTTAGTAAATATGAGCTCAGACTTCCAAAAGCCATATTTATCCATCCATCATCTGCCTTCACCCTTGGCCCTAATGCCACAGGCGCGCAGTGGATTTGGAAGTTTTAGTAAATATGAGCTCAGACTTCCAAAAGCCATATTTATCCATCTATCATCTGCCTTCACCCTTCACCCTAATACCACAGGCGCGCAGTGGATATATAAGTATTACTAAATAATAAAATTCTCATCATCTCTCCTTCCTCAATTTATCCATCCATCATCTCCTTTACCTCTACTACTACGCGAGGTTTTTTTTCTGGGTGTTAGCTCAGACTTCCAAAAGCCATATTTATCCATCCATCATCTGCCTTCACCCTTCACCCTAATGCCACAGGCGCGCAGTGGATTTGGAAGTTTTAGTAAATATGAGCTCAGACTTCCAAAAGCCATATTTATCCATCCCTCATCTGCCTTCACCCTTCACCCTAATGCCACAGGCGCGCAGTGGATTTGGAAGTTTTAGTAAATATGAGCTCAGACTTCCAAAAGCCATATTTATCCATCCATCATCTGCCTTCACCCTTGGCCCTAATGCCACAGGCGCGCAGTGGATTTGGAAGTTTTAGTAAATATGAGCTCAGACTTCCAAAAGCCATAATTATCCATCCATCATCTGCCTTCACCCTTCACCCTAATGCCACAGGCGCGCAGTGGATTTGGAAGTTTTAGTAAATATGAGCTCAGACTTCCAAAAGCCATATTTATCCATCCATCATCTGCCTTCACCCTTCACCCTAATGCCACAGGCGCGCAGTGGATTTGGAAGTTTTAGTAAATATGAGCTCAGACTTCCAGAAGCAAAATTTATCCATCCATCATCTGCCTTCACCCTTCACCGTAATGCCATAGGGGAAAAGCCATATTTATCCATCCATTATCTGCCTTCACCCTTCACCCTAATGCCACAGGCGCGCAGTGGATTTGGAAGTTTTAGTAAATATGAGCTCAGACTTCCAAAAGCAAAATTTATCCATCCATCATCTGCCTTCACCCTTCACCGTAATGCCACAGGGGAAAAGCCATATTTATCCATCCATCATCTGCCTTCACCCTTTACCCTAATGCCACAGGCGCGCAGTGGATTTGGAAGTTTTAGTAAATATGAGCTCAGACTTCCAAAAGCCATATTTATCCATCCATCATCTGCCTTCACCCTTCACCCTAATGCCATAGGCGCGCAGTGGATTTGGAAGTTTTAGTAAATATGAGCTCAGACTTTCAAAAGCCATATTTATCCATCCATCATCTGCCTTCACCCTTCACCCTAATGCCACAGGCGCGCAGTGGATTTGGAAGTTTTAGTAAATATGAGCTCAGACTTCCAAAAGCCATATTTATCCATCCATGATCTGCCTTCAGCCTGCACCCTAATCCCATAGGCGCGCAGTGGATTTAGAAGTTTTAGTAAATGTGAGCTCAGACTTCCAAAAGCCATATTTATCCATCCATCATCTGCCTTCACCCTTCACCCTAATGCCACAGGCGCGCAGTGGATTTGGAAGTTTTAGTAAATATGAGCTCAGACTTCCAAAAGCCATATTTATCCATCCATCATCTGCCTTCACCCTTGGCCCTAATGCCACAGGCGCGCAGTGGATTTGGAAGTTTTAGTAAATATTAGCTCAGACTTCCAAAAGCCATATTTATCCATCCATCATCTGCCTTCACCTTCACCCTAATGCCACAGGCGCGCAGTGGATTTGGAAGTTTTAGTAAATATGAGCTCAGACTTCCAAAAGCAAAATTTATCCATCCATCATCTGCCTTCACCCTTCACCGTAATGCTACAGGGGAAAAGCCATATTTATCCATCCATCATCTGCCTTCACCCTTTACCCTAATGCCACAGGCGCGCAGC
>JASANE010017622.1:0-63066 GCA_030248225.1 Trileptium ribeirensis
ACACTTTCATGCAAAGTAAACTGCACTTCTCTTATACAAAATAAACTGCACTTTTATACAAAATAACTGCACACTTTTATACAAAACAAACTGCACCGTTTTATACAAAATAACTGCACACTTTTATACAAAATAAACTGCACCTTTTTATACAAAATAAACTGCACCTTTTTATACAAAAATATTAACGTAAACCACACGGTCAATATTTTCCTGCAGAATGTCTGCTGATGCGAAGCGACCCTTGTACGTGACCAGCTCTATCCGACGTATCCCAGTCCAATTTTGGGTGTAGTTGTCCTAAAGTATCCGTGGCAGGGTCGGAACGACCCTGTTACAAACACACTTCTAATTTTAGTAATAGTAAAACAGCACGGAGCCCGTCAAATTTTTATGGCCTAAACCGAAAAAAATTTTTAATGGACTGACAGCTGCTTTACCATTTAACGATGTATCACAAAATATAAATGTAAACTAACACCTGTTACTTTGTTAACTTTATAAGATTTCATTATTATATACGGCACGTCGAAAGATACGTATTAACGGTGTATTGACATATATAATTAGACATGAGCAATGATCCGAAGTCCCAGGGGTGGTCACCGCGAAAAGCATCTACGGCGCCTCTTGGGGGGTAGGGTGACCTGTTAGGGAGTAACAAGCCCACGGAAGAGAGTCAAAGCCTTGGTAAGTAACCCCTACACTCCTATGAGTATGTGTGGGAAGAATTACCAAAGAATGTGTTTTCTAGAATTATGATAAACAAATCCCAAAATTATAACTCTCCTTTATTGTTTGGCATAACCAAGTGTAGGCAATCCCAAAGATTATTTTACAGTAATATTATCTAGATTATTAGCCTTTAAATGCAGCTCTATTCTTTTACAACACATACCGTGTGCATTTTTAGGCAAACGCTAGGCCAGTTTTAAGAAATTCGGCTAGCTAGTCTCTGAAAAAACTATTACATGGCATACATACATGGCATCATACACATACATATTATGTACATGATTACCGTGTCTTATATTATTTCAGTAGTCTTATTTAGATACACAGCTCCTACCTTACACTTGTAATGGTCTACTTATAGGTGTTCAAGGTTGGGGGAGAGAGGTTATATGGGTCCGGGAGTGGGTAGGGGTGCGCGGAGTGGTGGGTTAGGATGTAACTAAATTTTTCCCAAGTCTATCAGTTTTTCATCCTAATTTTCCCCATTTCCCCTTTTTTCTAAAAATTTTTGTAATTGCTCATTAGTGCTGAAAATTTCAGCACACCTTCGGCATCCGAGTAGAAGTAAGAGTTTGGGATGCGGCGCCTTAGAGGGTGGTTAATATGACTTGAAGGCTGTTCCGACAATTAAAAGGATAGCAGCAGCTTTCACCCTATAGCCACCTACTGTTGAGATATGAAAATAATTTTGCTAATTGGAAACAATTTATGTTGGCTATTTTAGGTATGAAATCTGGAAACTACACCTTACAAAACTTATCAACTCACAGGCGTGTAAAGCCAGGTGTATAACGTGATCACTAACTTCGATACGAATAATTAGGCTTCTAGTTACTGGGTGAAAAATGTGTAAATTTAAATTCCAGTTTCAAAGGAAGCATTTAGTTCAAAATTCTGCGCACATAATTCATATAACACTGAAACCATGTCATTGAAACATTGTTTGGTGTACTGTATGCATGTGGTGCCGAACTAAACTAATAATGCGGATCGGAACTGTGCTGCTGCAGCAGCAGTGGGGTCGGGAAATTAATACTCCACCCAAAAATAAATTATTCACGACAATACCGAATGCTGAGACGTCCGAACAAGTCGTTTATTCTGCTGCCATTAACTCAAGCACTTGCTAAAGTATATAAAATCAATGTAACGAACCATAATGAAAGATGTTGCTAAATTTGGATGAAGTTATTACTGGGCACTTAAAAGATTCCTAAACTGCGGCATTGTTTTCTCCATTTGTCATATTTTCCATTAAATGTTGGTGCCACAAAACGGATGTTTTACATATGCCTCCTATCTAGCCAGATATAAATTTCAAGTCTTAATTAGAATCGGCTGAAATCTGCCCGGTATTGACATACAGTTTATCGGTTGCGCCGTCGAATTGCCGTCAAAAGCTTCGGCAGGCCAACCATGCTATATACTAGGGCATATTTCACCAAGAAACTGAGCGCGGTGAATTTGGTACTAGCAGAACCAAAAGGGTAAAAACGGGTTGAGCCCCTTGTCAGACCTAACTTAAGCCTTCAAACATATGCAAAAAATAATAAATCTAAAAATTGTTTCAACAATTTGGTGATCAAGCATGGGTCGATGTCCAACCTTCCCTATTGTCTACAACGTCTGGACTCGCTAGTGGTTATGTATTGCGCTTTACGAATGGGAAAAAGGCTTAATCGAACTAAACACTTATTGTTAAACAACCTGTTTAGCAGGAAAGTAAATCTAGCTTAAAATATATGCTTGCAAACTGGACATAGTGTAGTGAACATTGCGTACACTAACCTCACCACTATTCTGTCAAAAACAATTTTCGCAACTTTATGTAAGGGAATTGCATGACACTTTCCTGCACTTTAAATTTAAAGCTTCAAAATGGACCTATAGGCTACTTCTGCAGCTCGAAAGGGGTCGATTTTCAAAAAAAACACCGTTAATGTGGTAGCAGTCGACTACTCTAGTGAAGGCGGTTAAAAATTCCAATTATAACTGTATACTTACATCACAAATTATTTTTCGATTTTCTGTTTACTCTTTGCACCGAAAATTTTCTAAATTTTTGCTCAAATTTTATATAACATTCGAACCTCACTGCATTCAAAACAGCTGTTTTCGTATATAAACAAACGGCTCAGTTTAAGGCTTACGATTTTTCTTACATTAACAGTTCTTTAACCCAATAAAGGACTGAACTAATGTTGACGCTATTCGATCTTTAACGCTACTAAAATGGAATATGAACCTTCAGATTTACTGTAATCAATAAAAGGTTGTGGGTTATAAATGGAAGGATCCAACAAAGTTTCTTAGATTTGCACCAAAATTTACAGTTCGTTTGGGGTTCTTCCTTGTACCAGCGTATATCTCAGCGAAATTCCCTGTAAACTGAAGCAACTTAAGCTCACATCCACTGTGAAAAATTGTGTTTTATACATTTGATAGCAAAGGCGCTGTAGCGGGGGGGGGCAGTCGGAACATATTCCCAACTTGTCTAACTACGGGATCGACAGCCGCCGAATTTACAGTTTCCTGGAAAAATTTGGTATTCTAAAAAATGAACTAAAGTATAAATTCAAAGCAGGCGTACTATGTATGCATGAAGCAAGCATATCGATTTGACAGCTCTTGTGTTTCAGACGTTAAAATATGTATTGTCTGCTGAAGTATTATAAAAGAGCCAGAATTCGGATCCTGACATAGCAGAATCTATTTCAACTCCCGAGCCCGAAAGCTATCCAGTCCTTGGCTCTTCGACGCCTTCTTGTTCAGAACCTTTAAAACGTGGGGGGAAGGTGCGATCACCCTGCGCATTGCTTTTTCAACGCCATTGTTTTAACGCATACTGCCAACTCTGTTATATAGCAAGAGTCCATGATGAAATTTTGTAGAATAGTATGACACTACGACTTGGCCCTCTCTACTTAAATGTGTCAAAAATCACAGTCAGGGTAAGTGCAAGCTAATGTAGGGTAAACGCGGCTGTCATGACCGTTTCGGTTGGGATAATGAGAACTTTAAAAATAAGCTACCAGGTTTTGGCGAAACCGGTAGCTATAAAAGTTGTATCATTGTGTAGAGCTCATCATTCTGCAATTTTTAACTGTTTATTCGCCAAATTTCTACAGCGCGTTTAACCTTCTTGTTTTGACGGAACATAAAATTTTTCCTCCAATTTTTTACGGTCAGAAAGCAAAATTTTGGTGGTTAAGAACAGATTTACTCCATGGTTCGGGTACCCACGGGCAAACGGAGTACCGGCACAAAAGTTGAACCCGCGGGTAACGGGTACCAGCTTGTACCCCTAGTATAGTGGGCACCTCCTTCTACAAATAACTGCACTTGGTAAACTACTGTTTTACACAACTGTATTGTATTATGTATAAAAATGCACACCCGCTATTAAATTAAAGTTTTAGAATGTATGTGCTCGTAGACATGTAGCGTATGAAATGAATATATATTTACTTTATTATGATTGTGCAGCCCGTTTCTGGGCTTTTTTCGATGTTCTGCGACTTTTACCTATGGCAGGTTTTTTATGTTTGGAACAGACCTTTTAACCCTGCAAGCCAAGCTTCATAATGTTTACAAAAATTGATGGCGATTTTGATAAAAAAGGTGTTTTGTTAAATTTTCCTTAAAATCTACAAACAGTGCAATAGAACGGTGACTTGTAGCTCACTATGTCTGATCTACTTTGCGAAAAAGGGGGTTGAGATATGATTGGGAATCCCAATTTAGACAAGTCTGACCAACTACTGCTCCTGCAAGTCAGAAACTTTTGACAATTTTTTATAAAAGTTAAAACATGGAGTATTAATTGTGGTGCGCACTGCACCAATCTAGTGGAGCAGCACGCGATTAGTCAGTTAGCATTCATCCATGAGCGCATTCAACGGTTCCATGAAGTTGGAGTGCTTTTAACAGAAGCATTAAAATGCGCAACATCTTCACACCTCTAATCGCAGGAACTTAGTAACATCAAGTGTGTTGCGGCCTCTGTGCTCCACTCGTTGGACAGTTCCTGGCAAATGCAGCGCGACCACTTATAACGTTGTGCGACAAGGTGTGCGACAGTCTAGTAGAGCTAGCGGAGCAGACAGACCACAATTTCGCGACAACAACTAGACGTTTATTACACAGGTTCCAGAAAAGTCGACACTGCTGGGGTTTAACAGCTCATTGCGTGTTCTCGAGGCTCTGGAAATGTTGAGTAAGTCTCTACAAGGTCGGAGTCAGATGATGTCCGGTATGGTAAAGGCAGTCGAATGTGTCAAGTAGGAACTACAAGAACGCCGTGCTGATATCTTTAAAACAATATTCGAAGATTCGGAAAGCTACACCAAAGAGCATGACTTAGATCGAAAATGCTCCCTTGACAAAGACACCCACTCAGACGGGTGTCGGGCGGGCAAGGACAGGTTTATAGCATCCCTTCGCAGTAGGTCATTTGATAAATCATTGCTTGTGCGGGACCGCTCTACCGCTAAACGTCCTATCGGAGCTGGATCCGATTCGAAACATGGCAACGAAACGATCCAATTCGTGTCATGGCCCGAACTGCAACCAACAGGGACGAGTGGCGAGCAGTTGTCAACATGGGGTAACCCTGCATCCACAGAGTCAGGAAAATTAATTAAACATATTTATTCATACTTTGGGCCACGTCATCTTTTGGGGCCTGTAGTTATATGGTTAAAAAACAGCTTTATTTCGGGTGGTTCGGAGGCGGCAGCCTCGACTTAAGCTTAGGCTACGAAGCTTACACTAAGGTTAAGGATTAGGCGTAGTATATAGAGAACTGCATAACATGCATTTCAGTTCCGCTCCTTAAATTTGCATTGGCCGTGTTTTTATAGGAACATCTTTTCTGTTATAACATTTCAGCGGCAGCAAATGTAAAACACGAACGAAATCGCGTCCCCCAATTTGTATTAAAAGTTGTCTCGTTTTATGTGCGTGGTTAGCTACAGTGCAGAATTTAGCTCAAATCAGTTAGCGTTTATCTTAAATATGCTATTTTTAGCGTATCACAAATTTTATTTTGGATCAAAATTAGTGATCACTAGAATTTATTGTTTCGCAACATTGCGAAATAAAGCTCGTGGAGTATGATAAGATGTTGATAATTAATATTTTATATACCCCTTTTTTACTTTCATTAATGTGTATTTTGTAGTTTTGAACAAAATTTTGCCACAGCAGCGGACTGATCCTGGATAGTTTTGGTGCGAACCTCGTGCGCTAGCTAATACGCTATGTTGTGCGAGCTGTTGCTAGGCTCCTGAAGGCATTTCGCGAGCGAATAACAACGTAAACAAAATATGGTATGTCTTTAAATATATAAAGTTTATAAGGAAACCACACCATAATCTTTTTTATTTCGTACAAAAATATTATAACTACCACAAATATATAATTGAAACACAATATATCAATAGATCACTGAGATTTATTTCAGTTATGTTTGCCGCGGAGATTTTCGAGAAACACCGAAAACAGTTACCTCCGGGTACCGAAGAGTCAATGATTGTTTGTTGTTCCAAAGCTTAATGCTTTAGGCCCGACGTATAAATCTAATTTTGTGAAATTTTTCGTACACCAAAAGAAGTATTCATGATTTTTAACCTTTAGTTTTTTCTTCAAAATTTATCATAATTTTCTGAAATAGTCCATAATTTATTATCAACTAGTGTCCCTGTACCCAAAAGAACTATATATGTCATATAAGCTGTGTCAGTTTGGATGATTTGTAACTGTGTTCGAAACCCCTTCGAACTGTTTCATATTTGACCAAGGCGATGTTACTTAACTTATAAAACCACTGCCCTCACAAACGCGCCATTTGGTAAATTAGCGAATTCATTTTATAAAACTAACAAAATATACATATAGTTTTGACACGTACAGTGCAATATATAGCTGCTGAGTTGCAGAATCCAATTCCAAGCTTCCTGAACTGTTCCATAAAGTTTAGTCATGCCATAAGTGTAAAATGTCGTAGATACGTGTCAGATTTTGTAATAATGTAAATTGATTATAACAAATGCAATGTACATGTTACCGATGTTCTGAGGAAGATCCAAATTAACTGCTAAGGTCGTAAACAAAAATCTGGATCATAAAAAATTTGAATCATATATATTCTTAATGTATACACCAAACCTAAGTCGGCGATATTCCTCAGTATTTATAAGATGAGACCAACGTACCGCTAACATGGCGGGGTTGCCACACATGAAACACTACTCAACCAGTGCGTACTTATTATGTCAATGTTGCCTAGCGACTTACATTGTCACCGGTGCCATGAAAAGAATAAATTGTCAAAACTTGGAGAGACAAGGATGTTTTAATGCTGCGTCCGCAGATGGCCTTTGTTTCGGTTCCCAAGTAAACAACAACTCAAGTAATTCGCGTAGCTTTGTCGATATATATTTTGGCAGTGTGTACGATGGCTTTTGCGTGGCAATACGAAATATCGCGGCCATTGGCTCAAAATCGCGCCACGGCGGAACACCAGTAAGCATTTCGACGACTGTACAAGCCAAACTCCTTAAAACAAGTTAAAATGCTAAATCAAACTTTAAGTCGACAGAAGGAACTCTCGAATATTATTGGAAAGTAATTAAAAACTTTTGGTTAAATTGACTATGTAGTATGAAGAGCCGATAATGGAAGCCATCTCCTGGTGTGTATTTCCGCAGTTAACCGCCGGAGTACATCGCGGTCGTTTTCGACATCAAGTTTATTATGACCAACAATGTCTATCAAAAACATGACCTACTCCATGGATATCGATAACCGACTTAGGCTCAACCCATATTCTTGGCCGATCGAATCAAATACCTCCAATCAAATTCCGGACGGATCACCAATTGCGGTCCCAGATTTTCTTCATCCACCTAGCCCACTTACATCAGGCTGCTGGATCATCAAATCCAGATTCCAATATTCCTGAACGGCGAACGATAATGTCGAATTTTCGATACCGTTCGACCTTCCCAGAATGTTGTGATCTGCATTCAGTGAACCAAGCGCCTAGGAAGGCCGGATTTGGTCATATTTTCAAAAACATGAGTGTGGCCAGGAACACAGAAGAGAAAGCCGAAAACGATCGCGACGTACCGCGACCATTAATATATTTCACAAGAGTGTCACACTCTTCAGACGATTGGGTCATCGTTGGCTAGTGTTATCAGGTAGTGTTATTTCCAATTAATCAATCATTAATTTCGCGAAAATATACGATTTTTATATTGGACTTGCAGCTTCAGAGAAAAGAAGAATAAACACTTAATAGTTTTTAGCTAATATATGGTCTCCTATTTCTTGCGGCATCATTTAATATATGGTTGTTTTATTATGTACAGAGGCGCCTAGAAATAACTGTAAAACCTAAATCTAAACGTAACTTTCGATTGTCAATAATTTCACTTGCCGGAATTCGTGAACCAGTAATACCATTTAACGTAACCATTTCACACTTTCAGGACTTTCAGTAAACATTGCTTTTGCCCAATCATGCAGGCCAAAAAGAGAATCTGGGGTTACTTCGGTGTTAAAATTCGGAGCAAAACTGAACTAGATCCCGCAGATTTTTCATCTACAAACGAATGTCTTACCAAATATCAGCTTTTCGCCCGTATCGCTCACCGTTGATGACCTCTGGTGCCATATAATATGGCGTTCCAACAAATGTTCCAACTGCTGATTGGGAACAAATCGATTGAAGTCGCTTGCACGAACCAAAATCCGCGATTTTCACGTTGCCTGCACCGTCACGGAGTATATTTGCAGCTAAAATATATTGTCATTATCCATAGTGTTACAAGCAAATGTAACAGTTGTTTGTTTTTTAAAATTTATGGAATGGAATACCAGCTTTATTTACAAAAATTTTCACGCTTTACCTAACTAATGAGTTCGTGTTTTGTGCAATATTGAAAATAAACGATCGTTTCGACACCATTTTGACTTCTGACCCTCGACGTAGAGTGAATAAATGAGCTTTGTCGGAGCTATTGCTCGGATCATTAAAGAGATTCACAATAACTAGTACAACCGTGCGTTAGACGAACAAATTCAGCTAATCGTCGGCTTTGCATTGCAGAACAACGGCTAAAATTGTGATCATACGAAGCGCATTTGCGTGAATTTAGATTTGGTGCGTGCACCATGGTTATGCTTTGGTCAATTTCGAGGACTAATTCGTGCAACAAATCGCCCTTACATTTCTGTCATCGGTATTCTTAGTTTAGAGAACATGAACAAGGGCACAGTGACGTACGAACGTAATTTGCATACTCGCACATTCTTCCATTTCACACTTTTGCACTCGTTCATCAAATGACATGCCGAATCACACAGTTATATATGTTCGCAGTCTATGTGTGCATTACGCATAGACCATAAAACGTGATTGGTAAACGCATTTTCAGGTGTACGTCTTCATAAAATTGTCAAGCTCAATCGCAAAGTTGTGACCCCGAATAGCAGCTAGGTGCTGCTGCATTCCAAATTGCGGTCTGATTTTGAAATGCTGCTGCATAAGAACAATGGTGATTTATGCTAGGTTATCGATTTACAATTACGAACGGAGTTGACAAAAGCACAACCCAAGCACGTGAGAAAGCTGCCTAATGCTCACTCACACACAAGTTTTGATTAAAACTATCTTAAGTGAAATTTGTTCAGCTCCATAAATACGGCGTCACTTTGTAAAATGCTCGTCTTGAAACCTATGCACATATAGCGGTGCCACGCGCGCTATGCAGCATACGACGAGGCTGATACCGCACATAATATATGAAAATTTAAAAATATCAACTGACCGACAATGTCGGCGAAAACAGACATTGTTATGTTACACCATCTAAAGATTTAACAGTTACCAAGGATGCAGATGACAACCTAAAAATGTATAACTTCTTGATAGTATGGGCAATTCCGACTGTGTTACTAATATGTTCACATTGTCCATGACTCCTCACCTGCGGTGTGTGACTGACACCGTTTATACCATAAGATCTTCACTGCGGGGAGACAAAAGGCATCACAAACTGAAATCTGCAAAATTTCCGGCAATTTAGTAGAGACGACTACACATACTCAAATAACTAATTTAAATTTCGTCAAATATAGTTACCTATATATCATAAACTGAACTGTAAATGAAATTCAACAAAATAAGTTTTGTTGGGATGAATACAAAACTGCTCTATTACCTAAACTAGAGCCCTGTGCTTTGTATCCATCTACATCTAGTAACTTAATTGGTTATAACTGATTGCAAAGAAATGTGATTATATAATGTAGCTCCAGCTGAGCGTTAAACAGTTCGTATATTGCCAACCAGTATCATGGTAGCCAAGTCAAACGATCTGTTATCAATAAATCTTGACCGAAGCAAGCAATTCCTAAATTGTGTTTTTCACAACACAAAATCTTAATTGTCAAAATATTTCTCAGAGAATATTCTTTTGACATAGACTAACTTTTAATATCACGGTGGACAATATCGTAATGATGTAAGTAAGCTAGACCCTGAAGAATCTGGCGGACGTATTTCCGCGTAACAGCCTCGGTTAGCGTTCCATACTGCCGAATTTCGTCTTTTACCGAGCCCTGAAAGGTCATCGTATATTTAGTTGTGCAGGCATTATGAAGCAGCCTGGTATTTTAGCTCGACACACGCCGGTTTAGCATATATCAGTAGGCCAACTATTCTTTAAACTTAAATTAAAATTCAACCACGGATAAAGTTTACTCTCTCCAATGATTTAAAAACATCTTATTTTTACGTAACTGCACTCATCTTATCAGGCGCACTGAAAAGAATCCATTCCGTACAGAAATCTGACTATTAGCAAAGTTAACTAAGTCTGTCAGTCTGTAAGTAATTAAAAATTCCAGTTTTACAATTCGTATGTTATTACAGTCTAAAACAAAGCAATGTCACTAAAATGTTCATTAGTTAAATATCGCGCTAAGATGCTACTACTGTTACCTTAGTTTGTACACCTCAAATACATACAGCTATTATTCTAAAACTACAGATACCTATGTTCATAAGTGAAAAAGGAATCGAAATATATTTTGATATCAACATATTTTAGGTTTTCTATTTATAATGAACAACTGATGCATTAACAAAGCCTCAGCTGCACTATTTTTTCTGAATTGTGCAACGTTATGCGGTCATTAAGGTTCCGCTTGCTATGTACAGCACCTCCGAACAGCATGCAATACCCGAAAATAAAACTGCAGCATGGAAATTAATCTGGTGAACAAACTTAACGATCAACTCAGATAAACTGTTCACTCAGTGTTCCAGCACTGTAAAGAACGGCGAAAAATAGATATTATCTCAGGGTCTTTTCCTTTAGCCCCTTCAGACCGAAATCGATAGATTTTGAAGATAAGATTTTTCTCGACAAATGTGTAATTTTATATATTATTCGTACCGCATCATCGAACTGAGTCGAATGGTACCAGAATTACCAGAATTATTATATAAAATTGACCGATTTTGACTAATGGAAAAGACTAGATAATAACAGGATCATTATGAATTGCGGTACGCCACATTAAATTTCAGAAACCGACATCATGTGTTACAAAAATGGTCTTTTCCACCAAAGTATTTAAAGCATTACACTCAGATCTCAAAATGTGCGTAGAATCACTTACTTAACTTAAGCACTGCTCAGAGCTTTTAAGCAAGTCTTCTTAGTTTCCACATCAGTAGGAATGTTCCACGTGTGATTTTGTTATGTTAATCAATATAATACTAAAGTATAACGCCGTGTAATATGCAGTGAAATTTTGTGATCTACTAACACAGGTGATATATCTTTTTGTGGTCTGTAAACATGAGTGAGGTCTCCAACCCGCGGTCCGTATAATGTCAATGCTTTCTAGGTCTCGTAGAATAGCAACCCGGTGAAACAGGCTATGTTTTGATCGACATTGTCAGCAAGACCCTATGGTTTGGTTCTACTTTGACTGCAGAATGTCGCTACGGTGACCATGGATTATCTGATGAGCGTCACTTTGTTCAGTGGACAACGCGATTGGAAAGCCTCGCCAAAGTAGATAAACAAGCAGAACAATTTACCCCGGCCATATACTCCATGAAAATACACAAAGTGGCTTCGTCACGCTCGCACCCAAAATACTGAACAATTCGTTCATGTTGAAGATTTTTCAACAACGATATTTCGTTTTCCAGTGCTGATACCTCCTAAAATTAATTGCGAATTTAAGCAAACACCAAAAGGCAGACGCCACGCTATAAATTTCTTCGCAACTTAAAACTATAAATTCAAGTCAAAATACAACTATAGACAAGTGATTAAAAAATAAAAATTGTACATCAAAAATAATAAAAACGGATAATAACAGGTTTGCGGAACAGAATGTCCTCATAATATTCTAAGAGTGCAATGTGATTCAAACCGCAGTTTCTATTGAGAATTGTATTTAGGCCTCATTTTCTTGGCTGCATCTAAGAATCTCGTTTTCCTACTCCATATTGATTTCAAAAATTCAATGTTGATTATTTCAACAGCGATATTTCGTTGTGCACTGCTGATACTTCCTAAAATTAACTGTGAATTTAATTATAAACCAAAAGACAGAAGCCGAATTATAAATTTGTTCGCAAATAAAAACAATAAAGTAAAGTCAAAATAAAACTATATACAATCGATTAAAAAAGAATCACAATAATATATTAAAAATAATAAAACTGATTAATAACAGGTTTCCTGTGCAAAATGTCCTCACAACATGCTAAGCGCGACATTGTTTCAAACAGCAGTTTCTAACGAGAATTTTATTTAATTCTTATTTTCTTAGATGCATCTAACAAATCGTTTTACTACTCCGGCCAGATTGATTTCGAAAATTCAATATTAAAATTAGTTTCCATATTTTCGTTATATCGAAAACTCCTATATTATTTTGTTACTGATGTGCAATAGGTGGGTAAAATCCGTCAACTTTAACAAAATATTTAGGAATGAAATACCACTCAGATTTGGGCTCAGCTTCTATTTTGG
Organism: Trileptium ribeirensis; assembly: GCA_030248225.1. Lineage (NCBI taxonomy): Eukaryota > Metazoa > Nematoda > Enoplea > Enoplida > Thoracostomopsidae > Trileptium > Trileptium ribeirensis. The sequence goes on from JASANE010017622.1 coordinate 12,804, forward strand.
TAAGAAATTTGGCGCTATTTTTAAATCTCGATCCAGTGCTCACTCTGAGTTTCCGGAAAAAAGTTATATCGTCTTTAAGATCACTCAATATAAAGAAAAATTGCACACTTAGTCATTGCAAGCACTTAGTTCTTTCCTGCGCAGTACGTGCTTTCATATACTTGCAATTTCTAATTTATTTTATTTAACCTTCAATTCCTTGAATGCGTCGAAGAAATCGTTTTTCTTACTCTACATAGATTGATTTCAAAAATTCATTATAACTATTGGCTTCCACACTTTCGTTATATCGGAAATGTTGATACTATTCTCTCAGCCTGACATTAATTAGAAAGGTAAAATCCACCAACTATGGCAAAACACTTGGGGGACAAATATTTGTCAGATTGTGATGACCTTCTGTTTTTTGTAAAATTTGGTGGCGTTTCCAAAAATCGATGTAGCGCTGTGTTCCTATTTTCCATAAAAAAGTTAATTCCTCTCAAAGATCAGGAAAAATATTGAAAAATTACATATTTAGTTAATGCAAGCATCTAGCTCTTTTCAAGGCAGTACGTGGTTAATATACTACTAATCTTGTATATGTAGCAGCTATGAACACAATTAGTAACCCCGAGCTAACTAAAATAAATATAAACAAATAAATATGCAATAGTGGTGAACCAGGGGTGTTTAACTGTCAGTAAGACAAAACTAGAGCACTTCGAGATGTCAGCAACAATGAATTCTCAAGCAAATCTAGAAGCGTAATCTCTGGCCAGACAAAAAAACAACCATAGTCTAAGCCAGAGCATGTGTATTTCACACAGCCTTATTTCTCATAACGATTGGGAGATCTGCTAAATTTCACATTCTTTGCGATTATTATGGCAAAACAGTCCTTTATTGTAATGCCAGAACTACAGCAACGTGTGCCCACGGCGATGAATGAAAATACATGTTCTGATTTCGTGCGTTAAAACCGATCGGGATCGAGTTTTCTTGTTATAAAACGAATTATTTTTAAACGGCTTGCTCAAGCAAAAGTTACTCCACAACAGCCAAACCAGAATGAGTTTGGTCTAAACTAATATGGCGCCAAAAATTCCGTTCCGATCCAGGTTCATTGTATGCTCACAGGCAACGGTATGATCTTTAAAGTTTACCTACAAATGGCATATAATAATAAAACACGACTCGTACAACAAATTTCCAACATTGGGTATGTTAAATTTTAAGTATATCTATATCTCATGACTGTCCGTTTTGAAACATTTTGGCGCAAAATTTATTTGTGCCAAATTCATGCGGGTTTGGCCGACTTAACACTAACTGCTTGATTTAAATCTGGAAAGTTCAACTCCATCGATTTTGACACACCAAATCAATGTTACTTGTGGTTTTAACCACCTCAGTGGTTCCGTATAATAACGGTAATTTTCCATGCATAAATTCACGAATAAAACCAGGCTACCGGTTTGAAAAATTTGAAATCTTTTCCAAGCAGTTTTTGTCTCGATGTACTCTAACCCGATGGAGTTGTAACCGAATGTTTGTGCAAACTACAAATCATCCACAAAATGGCATCATCTGCTCCGCTTCTGTCAATATTTGACAAAGTTGTTTAACAAAAATTCATTTGAACCTTTGAATAAATCAACTCCCAAATTAATCCAAGTCGTTCGCCTAAAAACAACTTGACCGTTCCAGGTCGCCGGAAATGAATCAAGGCAAGATTAAACAGACAACTAATTACGGTCTTACATAATTGACTATATATCTTTTGGCTCTATTACATATTGAGATCGCCTAAATCTCAAGTTGATATGAACATGCTACCTGCTTGAAAATTCGTACTTGCAGGAAATTTCTTCTTTAAAGAAGGAACTCGCAGCAGCAATCAGCAAAAAGTGTTTTTTGCCCGCTTGTTTGTCACTGGTCGCTTTTGCGGATTAGACAGAAAGAAAGTATTTTGACGTGACAATTGCACGTACCGTTTTTGGACTATTGATAATCCGTGCTCAATAACGAACCATAAGATCAATAAAATCTTTAGACAGAAAAGATCACGACACATGCTTCTACTTATAGTTATTGTTAGCAGCATTTATAGAAAACGTCACAAGCATACATTCACCTGTGACTTTGATTGCTGTACTATCACTATATAGATTTTCAACGCTGAATTTACATATAAATATGTAAATATCATTGAATTCGAGTGGAACGAGAATTTTCAATTTTGGCTTTAGAGGGGGGTTGAGGAGCTCCTGTCTGTATGTGTCTGTCTGTGTCTGTCGCACCTGGATCTCGATAACGGTTGGGCGGCTTTTTATGCAAGATAGCTCATTCGAACCGCAATCTTCGATTTAGGTATAGTGACTGAGCCCGATTTTTGAATTTTTTGCCGTGGGAAAAGTTATGGGGCTAAATGACGTCATTTTGGCTCATTTTTCGGGCAAACCTCCAGTTTTTGCGACTTTTCTCAATAAGCACACGAGGTATCCGCAAACAAATAGGCCTATTCCATGCAGCTTTAACATGGCTTTCCAATGATATATAACAAGTTTTTCAATTACTTCCCAATTTGGAGTCTATAAGTTTATATTTGGCGCCAAATTTCATATTTGGTGAAAAGTCGTGGTAAATGCACCTAAATGTGTGCTTATTGTTGGTTTTATTGTCGGATATGGGATTTTCTGGGCCAACAAGCTGATTGCGAGTGTCAAAAATATTGTGTGGTAAATATTTTTCACACTTCTGTTTCATACTTGGTATGAAAAATGAGATTTTTCTCAAGTGTCGGTTTGAATTCTTTAACGTTCTTTCCACAGTCAATTTAGGGTTTTATTGAATTATTAAATCGTTAGTTCATTGTTTTTGTACTTATTATTTATGTAAATCGTTGTATGATGTTTTGTCTACTGCATACGTTGGCAGGCCCGGCTCTAGGGTAGGGCTAACTGGGCTATAGCCCACAGGCCACCTTTGGGGACAGGCCATTTTTGGGCGACTGCATAAGTTTTAATGCCAATTTTCTAACAACGGCTTAAATTTTTATCTAAGTCAGGCCATTCATGGGAATAGGGACCACCCAAGAATTGCTGAAAAAAACTGTAACTCCAGGCCATAAATCCTTTAAAATGTCACAGTTTCGTAAGTGCATGGCACTAGCAGGCAACCATTTTACATTGTATCAAACGTAAGTCTCTTTGACCTATCGGCCCAATCACCTCATTGGTGGCTCAGTTCCAAGTGAATACGGTTCTCTTTTGCTCATTTCAGGATATTTAAGCCTGGTAACGCTTTGCGAATCATATTTTATTATTATTATTAAGCTGGTTTCATTGATTCTGGTCCTAAGTATAAACATTATTCATTCGTGCATTTTACGATATGTCTAAACGGAAAAGTGGGTGGAAGAGACAAAAGGAACTCGAAGAGAAAAAGAGGCGTGACGAATGAACTGTGTCATTAACTCCTAACATTGCATTATTTTTTCAACCTAGTTCGTCTCACACTGGTTCAGGTTCACATACGGACGCGGTCGGTGATGAAGTGTTAGAACAGGAGCATCAGGAATCAGCTGGATAGAATTAATGTCATAGTGGACCGAATCATATCTGCCATTGATCTCAGAGCTAATGCTTATGCCAAATTTTCAAAAAGGTTTGATGCAGTACTTCGCTGGAACAAGCTTACTGAACACGAAGCCGAAGGAGCTTTGCGGCAACTGTCAGCTGATTATCCAGATGACCTTGCAGAAGATTTTTTTCAGAATACAAACAATTTGACATATTCATGAAACAGAGCCAGGAAATAAATGATATTTCGTCTCCTTCAGCCATATATCGCTTCCTCAAGTTGCATGGCCAGGAGCTTGCATTTCCCAACATTGAGATTACGCTACGAATATTCCTTTCGCTAATGGTTACCAACTGCTCAGGTGAACGACCATTTTCAAGGCTCAAGCTAGTCAAAAACTTTTATCGTTCAACAATGGAGGAAGAAAGACTTTCAGCTCTTGTGCTTATGAGTGTTGAATCTGAATTACTTCGCAGTATTGAATTCGCGGACTTAGTGGACACATTTGCTGAAATGAAGAGCCGTAAGAAAGATTTGTAGGAACTGATGGGTGGATACAGACAGACGACATGCAAAGGTAAGAAACGACATGAAATATAATTGGTATTTGTTAAAATGTATATTGGTCATAGTATTTGTGAAGTGTTTTCTGTGCCACAGTATAGAGAATTAGTGAATGTGAGCTAGTGGAACATACCAGTATCTGAAACGTTTTCGGCAAACAGGCCACATCAAACCATCAGCCCACAGGCCACAATGAGCTTGAGACGGCCCTGTACGTTGGCTATCAAAAGAGTCAGGCGTAACTGTGACTCATCACTCACGGTTTTTATTTTGCTGCACCTGCGTACTGTGTATAGGCTTTGTTTGTGTATGCTTTCTACAACATACTTCGGGGGATTGTTCTCACCACTCGAATTCTGGCTCGCAAGCGAGCTTCACTAGTATTTATGCTGCTTCATAGTTCAATATAATTTTTGCGCAGTTTACAATGTCTTATACAATTTTACATAATGCTTAATCATTACGTCAAACTTTTCCGCAGATTTTGTCTATAAAGCAAGAAGCATAAATATCAATCCGACAGTCCGGCCACAGAAAGCAAAATCACTTCGTTTAATGGCGCATTCTTCAAGGTATTTTTATATCCAGTGTTTGTGGTCCTAATGGTTTCAAAATACACACACTAGGTTTCAGGAAGAAACAACCACTCATAAAACTGCAGAATCTATCAAAATATACGATATTTGTAAGACCTGATAAATTTGATGTTATAATTTTCGATAGCATCAATTAAACGGAATAAAAATCAAAAGATCTATATTTATTTGTTGACAAAGAAATTCGAGACGTGTGCTGCATGCAACTCTCGTTGGGAATGCAGACTCCAGAGGTCGGATTCTCGAACACTGCCGTGACTGCAAATGATATGGGAATACACAGAAACAAGTTTTCGGGACAAAATTGCACACAATAAAGTAACTACGAAATATGTCTCAAACTGCTGTTTCTAATTTTATGTAACCCTCATTTTATGGAAGCATTTAAGAAATAATTATTCCTATTCTGGATATATTGGTTTAAAAAATTTAGTATTATAGTTAGCTTCATATTTTCGTTATATCGAACACGTCTATACTATTTTAGTTAACCTGATAAGAAATCAATAAGGTAAAATCCGCCAACTTCAACAAAACATTTGGGAGGAAAATACGGGGTTTTCCATTATCCCCACCCACAGCCTGTGTTTGCCCAAAAATGGTCAGATTCTGGAAATTTTGGTATTTTTGCGGCCTTCGAGATCTCGCCTGATCATTTTGACCAAAAATTGAATTTTTCGAATATTAAATTTTTTTGGGTCCCAAGGGTCCTTAGGAACCCAAAAATTTTTTTTATTGAATGAATCAAATGGTAATATTTGAACGGGATCCAGTAACTGGATCCAAAAATTTCGAAGTCTGAGTGGCTCAGCAATTGAACAGTTTTTGGCCATAGCTTAGGATGCTTTTATCAGATCCGTTATAAATAACACGATTACACTCAGATCGTCAAGCCGCGTCGAGCAATGGTTAAGAATCCAGTTTTTAAGAAAAAAATTTTTGGGTTCCCACCCTTGGGACCAGAAAAAATCGAAAGAAAACTAAAATTTTAGAAATTCAATTTTTGGTCGAAATGATCAGGGGAAGTCTCGAGAATCACAAAAATACTACAATTTCCTGAATCTGACCATTTTTGGGCAAATTCGGGCTGGGGGATAATGGAAAAGATCCGAAAATACTTCTCAAACTAGGCTGGATCCCTATTTTTGTCGAAAATTTGGCGCTGTTTCGAAAAATCGAGCCAGCGCTACTCTCTTCCGAGAAAAAGTTATGTCCACTTAAAGATCACGAAAATTATTAAAAAAATTTTATACTTTTAGTATAGTATAGTTCATAAAGTATAAAATTGCAAAAGATCAGTATTCGTTCTTCATTCACGAACACATGGCTTAATTTGCAGTTTCCAATTCTTTAAATTTTGCATTTGCAGGTCGGAAAATTGAATATATGTCATGTATTTTACAGTAATCATTTAAAAATAAAATCAAAAATATCAATTTATAGTCACGATAACATATAGTGAGTCATGACATTAGTGGCACACACAGAGACAGACACAATGAACAAAAACTTCATAAAGGACCTCCCATATTGAAAACATGTTCATAAAATTTCGAAATGTGATGATTAATCGAATATCTTTGAAGTATTAATTATAACGTGAATTAAGGCAATACAAAGCAAAACTAGCATTGCATGTTGCAAGCCACATTTGGATCGCCATCGGAACCCCGCCCACGAAGACAAAATCGTAGGTGCAACTTGCTTGGGAAGCATTTAGTAACAAATTCATGTCTGCTGTGGACAGATAAAAGGATAAAATAAAAAACGTATCACCTTCTGCTGAGCAGAATCACTCGGATTATGTAGAACCCGTTTGAGAGCAAGCTCTCTGCCAGTATCTTTGTCGTAGCACAAAAAGACTTGACCGAACGCGCCTGATCCTAATAGTTTGCCCTGGCGCCAGTTGGTTGGCGCAATTGGAGCTGAAATGTGATAAATTTGTTAGCAAGATACTCTAACAAAATAGAAAACAGTGGATACAGTAAAGCCTAGAGGAGTATGTTATATTCTTAAAAATGAGTTTACTCATAGAAAACAGCCTCCCGAGATAGTCTTGGGCTCAGGCTAAATCCCAAGCATAGGTTTAGTGCACAGGTTTAGTATATCGAAGACAGCGCAACATAGATTAGACCTACCATAGTCCAATAGGGTTGATTTTTGTCAAAACAGTGGCTGTATTGTGAATTTTAAATGTTATTGCAGTAGCAAGAGATTCCCGAAATATTGATCATACGACGTCACAAATGCTTGACTCCAACGAGTAAATATACCGTTTAAGGAAAGTATGACGGATCTCTAGAAATTGTCTGAGATAGTGGTGCACGGCATGGTGACCATGTGACAACTTTCAACGGTCAGTGTAGCGCCGTTTTGCGACTTTGTTTTCGCTGACATGTTTAGTGTTAAGTAGAATGAAAACATTTATTCTTCCAAGCCAGAAAACGACCACAAGGTACCATGGCTTTATCAAGAAAAATCCGAAAAGTTTCCCACACTTTCAGCAGAGTCCATCATTATTTCCTCTTGGTGTTATTCTATTATTTGCCTAATTCTGTAATTGAAGCCATATAAGAAACTAATTTAGTATCAATCCATAAAAATATTTTTATTATTTTAAAATCGTTTTATATAATTGAGTTTACAGAATTGTTTTAAAATATGCAAATTTATTGCAAATTTCTGGTTAAACGTTATCGTAATTAATGCGGTACGGTTGATGGAACACAAATTTTCCATAAATCTCCTGATATATCATACATATACACTGGTTTATATGTATTTACTAATTGTAATTTCTAAATATAAAATAATATTACGACAATATTAATATTTACGTATCTCAATCGACTAACACGCCTTGATCGAATGCCTACGCCAGAACTTTATCGTGTTTGCTTGAATAACATTGGTACAACACTGTACTATCGGCTCTAATTTAAATCCGGTTCAAATATGTGTCTTGGGCTTCATGACATTCAAAGCGGAAGCGGTGGAATCACGGGTTGGAATTGCAGCTCCCAACAGACGTGGGGTCAATTTATATAGAAGCCGATAAATATATAAGCTGATACACTATTGAAAACAAAAACATAATACTTTCAAGACGATGTCTGCATTCGCATTCATAGCCCGTTGCACTCGCGCTGCTCATATCCGGAACGAGACCGGACGAACTGCTGCTACAACTCGTTTTGTTCGTACAATGAACGTTGAAATACATTTTCGACGAATGACATCGATGAAAATGGCGACCGCATGCTAAAATTATACTACAACAAACAGATGCAAATCCAAAAATGTAGGCACCAATGTATCGCTTTGCTGCCTAAGCGGCTAATGCATTGTCGGACAAACTGATGCAAATCCAAAAATGTTGACACCAATGTATCGCTTTGCTGCCTAAGCGGCTAACGCATTCTCGCACAAACAGATGCAAATCCAAAATGTTGACACCAATGTATCGCTTTGCTGCCTCAGCGACTAATGCAATCTTGTTGGAGTTAAAGCAAGTCTAAATTTCAGCCTAAGCCTAATAAATGTTATAAAATTTTTGTTGTATTTATGAACCAATTTTGAACTAATGAAGGCACATGTTGTCGTCGACTTCAAGCCGATTAGTTTGAATGTTTTATTATGAGCTGAGGCGGGCAATATTCAATACAGGTATACATACTTGTGCGACAAACTACACATCGACAAATAAAATGGTCGTACACCTAATACATTAGCTGTCTAAACTGATTGAAAGGCCGATGTAATCAGAACTCTATTGTGTTATAAATTGTATTTCAGTAAAATTTTCATTTCATATACATGCTTCGAAATTTAGGCAAAAGTACTAATTAAAATTTCCGTCGATTAGTATATTTTAGCATAAACAAATTTGGCTTATAAACGACGACCATTTATTCAAATTGTTGCGCTAAAAAGGCTCTCAGCCATCCATAATAACTTTGCAGGACGAGCATTTTTTACAGGCACAGAAAAGGTGCACAAAAAGGAATCAAACCCAAACTCCAAGAATAGCCTAAATTGTAAGCTATTGACGACAAAACAGTTAAAATAATAATGATTTACAAATTATTCCACCACTTATACAGAAAATAATCAGACCAAACGGCAGAAATTTTTTTGGTTCTTTTCCATTATCCCCGAAGCCCGCTTTTGCCCAAAAATGGTCAGATTCTGTAAATTTTGGTATTTTTGTAATCCTCGAGACCTCCAATGAATTTTTAAAATTTTAGATTTTTTTGGGTCCCATGGGTCCCCCTTTGGGAACCCAAAATTTTTTTCTTAAAATTAGATTTTAACCACCATTCGACGCGGCTTGACGAACTGAATCGAATGGTGATATATTTAACGGGTATTTAGTTACCGGATCCCAAGTTATGGCCAAAAATATCGGAGGCTGAGAGGCTCAGCAATTGAACAGTTTTTGGCCATACCTTAGGATGCTTTTATCGGATTTCATTACAAATAACACCATTACACTCTGCTCGTCAATTCGCGTCGAATAGTGGGTAAAAATCCAATTTTTAAGAAAGTTTTTTTGGGTTGCCAAGGGGGGATCCTCGGAACCCAAAAAATCTAAAATTTTAAAAAGTCAATTTTTTGGTCTAAATGATCAGGGAAGGTCTCGAGGATTAAAAAATACCAAAAGTTCCAGAATCTGACCATTTTTGGGCAAATGCGGGGTGGGGGATAACGGAAAAGAACCATTTTTTATTTCGAAAAGCAGTGACTTTCGTTGAAATCATGCGACTTCAGGTAGTGATACACCTAAAAGAATATTGATCTCAATCCATGCCTGAAAGCAGTGCAACGCATCTAGCCTAAATACTCGATAAGGTTTCCTGCGACGACAATAAGTGTTTTGTAGCTACATTGAAACAAGTTCCAATATCCTACTAATCATGGAATGGTTTTTGGCTCTCTTTCAGTAAAAACCCAAAATTCGTGAACCAGATACAACGTATCGGCGGCTGTAGGACTTATAGCAGTTATCATTCGACAGTTTTTAAAATATTACAGTTTCAGGCCTGTACGCATTCGACCACTACTTTTATTATTATTTTATTAATATGATTTGACACATTTATTAAAAACATGACATTCTCGACATAGTTGAAAAAAGGAACACTAGCTACTTCCTTACCCAAATCAGGATTTTCCGATGAAACACTCCGGGACTTGTTTTTTCGATCAGACCTAAAATAGTGTCGGGTAAACTCAATACAGCTACAAATATCTCAACGAACTGAAACTATATAAAATACCTTCCAGTAAATAATAATGGGACGAACGAAGCAAAACAACTTGGGCAGCTTATTCATATTTAAGTCGATGGAAATTATGCAAACAGCAATGCCATTTTGCAACAGTTAATGTTGCGTATTGCCTGACAAGATCTAGATATGATTATATAAAAACATACAAACTTTATGGAGTAGAATATTAGAATATTATTCCCAATAACAATACGTTTTCAAACATGCGATAAGTTTGAAATCCATTTTGAAAATCAACACATTAAGTTTCTATTTAGCTAATATTATGTTATTAATATTACGTGTAATTTTGTACATTTCCAGATAAAGTCATGTGTGCCAAACATGGGCCAAATTGTATCATCTCTCTTAATGAAAACGCATTAGCAATTACACTCGACAGTTTTGCAAAATCTTCGAAATTTAATTTTATTTTGTCGTCCGTTAGAAGCAAAATTTAAAAATCACAGAAACTTTATTGTTTTGCTGAAGCTTTCCAAAAATTTACAACTTAAAAGCGGATGTCAAGTTAGTAACGGTCTGGTAAGTTGGAGCCTTTAGTGATCGCTGGTCGTTGAAATAATAAGGATGGCACATATATCTAAAAATACACATATATTCCTGATGTCTCTGTATCTCAAATTGCTTCATGAACTACAGCTTTTATACTGGTCTCACATTTTAATTTATTTAAATTTTAAGATTGGTTGAATTGCTTTTATAATTACTTATTTAACAATTTAGTGAACGCTGATCCACTGCCAGTCTTTAGATTTCTATTAAAAATTATAAAGGCAACAACATAGCTAATGTAATAACACAGGAAAAAACAGACCCTATGTTTCAAGGAAGCGCATATTCTAATCTTATACTTTTTATTACTAAACGGTAAGCAACAGTAAGATGACATATATTTCTTATTATAGCTGAAAACCATTATCTAACCCGCATGGCAAATACACCAGATTTTCACCAGCATTACAACAACTATTGACACTGACACGACTACTGTTTCCACCACAACAGGATGACATTGATCCGGGAATATAAGGGATTTCAAATATCTAAACATTAAAGCAATTCATAATTCATTCAAGCGCATATTCTAATCTTATACTTTTTATTACTAAACGGTAAGTAACAGTAAGCTGACATATATTTCTTATTATAGCTCAAAACCATTATCTAACCCGCATGGAAAATACACCATATTTTCACCAGCATTACAACAACTATTGACACTGACACGACTACTGTTTCCACCACAACAGGATGACATTGATCCGGAAATATAAGGGATTTCAAATATCTAAACATTAAAGCAATTCATACAAATTTAGTAAACTAATTTAATTCATCCCAGTATTATCTTATTTAGTTTGCTCTATTATGATGTAGTATCTCAAGCAAGCTCGTTTTGAATAGGATAAGATGTAAACAGAAGGTTATGTTTAAACCGTTCGTAGGGCTTTACGCTTTAGTAGCTGCAGTATTATACTGGAAATTGTGCTTTTTCCAATTACTTTGTTGAAATATTTTGTCGCAAAATACATATTTACCGCCCGATTAATAGTGAATTTAACACAACAAAATTGCAGGACCATGGTCATACATGCTCATAACGGGTAGGGGTACCGCCATGAGGCTCGACCCCCCTCGAGAGCCCTGCACCTCCTCTCCCTGACAGGTCACCCTATCTCCCTGGAGGCGCTGACTCCATTCGTGCTTTTCAATTCGCCCATGGCGCCTCCCCCTCCGTCGACCGCCCCAACCCCTCGGATATCCCCGGAATTTCAGACCTCGGTCCATGTATGGCCATAGTCCCTGAAAATTACAAAATTAAATACACTCTCCGATTTTTCAGATCGATTACCGCAAATGATGATGGATTTGTGCCATCCTTAAGATTGCACGGAACGAGGCCGTACTTCAATCGCTATATGATGAACCGGGTCCCAAAACTTCCAAGTAAGATCTCGCACATCTGTTTAGAAATGGCGGAGCCGGTAAACATAAGTGGAAGAGGCCGGTTATTTGCATTTATTTGCTGTCTAAGTTTTTCAATGAACAGTGATCGGGAACACTTCTAGCCCCACCCTCTCCCTCTCTTACAACGCCACTGATGTCCACAACGAATCGGTACGAAACGAACAAAACAGTAACGATACACTTGTATTGCGTGTTAAAAACTTTGGTTACCAATCATATTTGTATATTTTACTTGCTTGCTTGTTTGTTTGTTAATTAATCGAGTCATAAACAGGGTTGTCATGGGAATTGATTTTCAATTCCCATCCCATCCCATTCCCACGAGAATTTCCGTGGGAATTCCATTGGGAATTCCCATTGGCATTCCCACGAGTTCTTTTGTAACCACTCCTTTGAAACATTGCTGGGAAGTGTTTGTAAGAGCTCTTAGCAACCATAGTACTATTGTGCAGTTCTCAGATACACACCAGGGACAGCAATAAACGTTGAATCCATAGTCCATTTTTTGTGCGCTTTAAATTATAGGAGATATCAATGCTACGTGCTGGATATGGTATGAATTTTGTCGAGTCATCAATCTTTATTGGATAAAACAAAACGCTAACCTCATATTTACGGCGTGAATGAGGTAAAAAAGCTAAACTGAGTGTTCAGTTAAGAAATTGACAAGTGTCCAATGAAAATTCGCGCAAAATTTCCCCAATCCGGCCAGCAGCACTTCTAGAAATATGATAGCGATCTTTTGCAGACATCGCGGTGTCTAAATCGCTGCCGTTTAAATAGAGCCACGTAAGATCGAGGAACACAAAATTTGAAATGCGCTGATTTATGTCTTCGAAAAAACGTTAAGTTTGTACGCCGCCTGTCCTTCTCTTTTGAACTGATGAAACTGCTCGGGGACATTTGGTTGAATCTTCCGCTTTCGCCATCGGCGGAACAAGAACGCGAAGTATAACAAAAAGCTTGAGCACCTGACTAGAGACTTTGAAATATCCTCATACGAGGTCAAGAAATACTTGAGCGCTACACGTAGCAGTGATGTCGAGAGTGGGGACAATAAGTAGTAACAAACTAAATCTACTGACAGAACTAGCGTACGTTGGGAATACATTTCCATGAGAAACGTTAGTATCATGGCTGTTTTCTGCAAGGGTTACTTCGGCTTCTAGTAACGTGGTTCCCCAAGAGATATGTTTGCATCTTGGGGACATGTTGCCACGAGATATGTTAGCATCATGGCTGCTTTTCTCAAGGAAAAAGTTCGTACCTTGAGTGAAGTGTTAGAAATGTACCCATTAAGCCAGCATCAGTACGGAAACTAGAGAATCCTGTTAGTATCTGGCGGCAGATGTCTGGACCCGTGGCTGGCTGTCATCCTGGCTATCGGGCTCGTCCCCTATGGCGATGGGGATGTTGAGCAATACTTGTGCGCAGCAAATGCACCATGCTCAGCAGTGAACTTGATTCACCGTGGACCAACGTTGACAAAGCATTTGCACTTGCGTGAATTGTCTGATGCCTACGTAATAATTTTTAATCTGTTTCAAATATTCCCACGTGGGAATTGAATTCCCATAGGAATTCAAAATAATTGTCATCCCATCCCGTTCCAATTCCCATGGGAATTCCCATGGGAATTCCTATTGCCATGACCACCCTGGTCATAAGCAATCTTGTGTCAAAAATGGGAGTCGATAACTGGATATGAAATAAACTTTCCGCTGCAAATAACCTCTTTTTGAAAATTCCACTCAAATCGAATCTTCAGGCAATTTTAAAATCTACAGATGTTAGCCGCCAATTGTGCACAGTTGTTTGGCTGGCACTCTTGGCTCTTCACATCAACGAAATGCTTGGGGTTTAAACTACTCGAGAATTAGAGAAAAAGGCTCAGGTATCACATGTTTCACAAGATTAATAGTAATAATATTCAGATGTGCTTTCAATTACTATTCTCTGGAGAAGCTACGTTACACAATTGCAGTAGCTACTTCAGCACATTGCAATTATGCCACAAAAACGACACCGTAACGGACGGCTGTGCCATCGATTCAACAATTTTTAAGCAATGACATAATGATTTAGCGTGCCTTTTATGCAAGAACATTCATTAACGCTTATGCTTTTGGGAGAAGCAACAAGCAAAGTATACCCACTTCATTTGAGTCTAGTTCGCTAAGTTTTGTCGATGATGACTGGTGACTTCGAACTGATACTCGTGAGCCAGATTTAGGCGGATGATGATGCCGGGATTTTAAAGGACGATTCGGCGATGGTAACGCAGGAGATGATGCTTGTTCGAGTTGGGACAACAGAGGTTGAACATTATGATTTATATGTTGTTGTTCATTATGGCCCGCAGATTCCATATTAGATGTATAGTTGCCGCTGTCAGATTGCTGAAAACAATACAGTTTTACATCCTGCTACAGCTAATTATAAAGGAACAGGTTTTTAGAAATAACCTCAGATAAATTACAAATGTTAAATATATACAAAATTGTCTTTACAAGAAAATGAAACCAATCCGATTCAAATTAGATAATCGCGGTTTAACATACATTCAAAGCAAATCAAAAAGGGGGATGTTATATAATGAATGAAGTAATGTAAGAAAGCCACAATATATGCCAATCCTATTTTACCATGTGCGGAAAGACGTTTAACACAACAAACGTTTTTGTGAACACGAATATGGGCTCTGCGATGTGTGAATGGAATTTGCGTTCCCGCGCATTCGTCCATTTCGCACGTTCGTCAGATTTCATCAAACGATATTCTGCATCAGACAGCAGTGTTCACGGTCTGTTTGTGTGTTATAGCATACAAAAACGCGATTGGTCATTAACACGTTTTCACTTGTACGCGATCAGCAAAATACGATGCTAAATCGGAAAATAGTGACCGCGAACAGCGCTTAAGCGTTGTTGCATCGCAAATCCTGTACGCGTACATGAGGGAAAATTGTGATTTGTTTTCGTTCATCGCTTTTGCGATCGTGAATTGACTTTACAAAACAACCCAGGTGTACGCACCTAAATTAGACTCAAGCATAATTCAAAACTAACATCGCACAAGCGGAATAGGTGGATTTTGTAGCAAATGTTTAATTACGTACGCATGCGTCAAAGCAATTATAGTTGTTTGAAACATACGTTTGTCAATGTTTTCACGTTTGTAACGATGACACCACTTGGTGAACGATCACCACCAATGCTTGGTACACTGGATCGATGATGGACTTCACGTCCCGACTGATCTGCTACTGCCACTGCCGGAGGATAAAAGTGTGGCGGTGCACCAACGACAGCTACTGCGGCGGATGTCGATGGCGAAAGATATTGTTGCTGTGTGGAATCAGGCGGCCCAGCTAAATTTTGTGAATGTTGACCCGGAGTTGATGCGTGTTTGCTGCATATAAGACGAAGGCTACGCATTTTCGGCGATCGATCGACGAGTTCAATGGCTTGCTCCAGATCCGACTGATCCAAGATGGGTACTATTATCTAAAATTAGGTTTAAATACGAAAATTTTATTTCAGCAATGACTTAAATGTCGGCTATTTGATTGTCGAAATTGTACTATGCCATCAAATTTACTATGTATAGCTACCAAAAACTAGTTAGGGCATTCATGAATTTTTGTAACGCGGAATTTTTGCAAATTTACAGCTAATTCTGCTGCCATATTTCAGAAAATATTATATAAAATTAAGGTAAAGTTTGTTTATAATTGCGAATTGACACGTCGTTAATTAAGTCAAAGCAATCCTTCAGTATTGTATTGACATTATATTGACAAAATAATTTTGTCAAAATTACGTTTGTTGTATTGCAATTATGATAAGTCGTATGATAATGCTTTGAATTTTTGTATTGTGTCACATAAAATTGTCCCATCAGATAAAAAATGACGTACAGAAAGAATTATACGATATTTATTTCTATTATCATAATCAGAAATTGCAGAATTCGTGATAAATTCTGTATTTGTACATATTTATTTTAGCAACACTGCAAAAGGGAAAAGTTTTACCCTTGCAAGCACTCAAATGTTAATTCGTGTTTCATGACTTGGCAATTTTCAGCCCTATCCCCTGATTTTGGAGTGACGAGCTGAAGGTCAAATCATATCAACTTTCCCCACTCCTTATGGCTGGTATGTCGGACTCCATCGTTTTGTGGGAGCGGTGATGGTAGGTCGGATCCCCCGATTTTGAGCAGGTTCGGCTGAAATCGTGAGGTTTTGAAGGGGCTTCCCAAAGAAAAGGTTGGATCCTACATACACTTCCCTCCACAAAATGAGGGAGAGTCAATGTGATTTGACCAGTTCCAGCGTTAGGACCGTCTATTTCCCAGCCGGAGGCATCTCACATTTTTTATATTAATCTCTTCGATCTGACGAGTGCTTGAATTTTTTTCCAGACACGCACTGAACATTCTTAAAATATTTGATACACAGAGACTATTCTTACTTCTGTTGCTTCACTTGATGTCTTAGTACAATAAGCCGTAATTTCTTTCCGCTTTTCATTTCAGAAAATGATTTTTGTGTGGAGATTCAAAAAATACAAATGCTTAGACACTATGACAACAACGCTTCTATGCTGAAAATTGCACAAAAGAGATGTATATATATATACACAATATGTGTTATAATATGTTCAAATATAGACATTTGTCATATATTTGACGTTTTAGAATGTAGTTCCCCAAGCCCATGGCACCACAATTTGGAGATCTCCGACTCCATCGTTTAGGCGCCATTTCACGCCTACTTTGAGTAGGGACTCGCATTCTAGCGCCTGCCCTAGATTTGACAAACAAATCCCGGAAGTAGTAATGGTTAGATCCCGAAAAGGCCGGCTATTAAAACACGGCCTAACGTTAGAGTGCTGGTAAGTGACATTATTCCATTATACAGACTTGATAGCAGCATCAAAAATGAGCAATTTTTGCTTACATCTACATTACTATGAATCTTAAGCTAAAGTTAAATAACAAGAGAATGTATTATTGCGAAGATATCTGATGACTAACGGATACACTTAGTCTTTTTTTCTGTTCTTATTACTTAATGCACATATTACAAACGTTTTGGAATGGGCTTCACATCGAAGTAAAATATATTGCGGCAAGAACTTTAGTAATATTTATTCAATAAGAAGTTAATGCACACTATGTTAATTACCCTTAATTTAAAATGTATACTTGCGCTACTGCAAAAAATATACACATAAAAGGCCAGATAAAGTAAAAAATTTAAACAATTATATACCTACTAACCTCACTGTTTGCTACAGTGTAGTATAGTAACAGTTTTCTTCGGAAAAGATGCTTAACTTTGCTCGTCAACTGCGACAGCTGCACTGGTCGTTGCATTTGAATCACTCTGAAAAAGCAAACCAAAACATACAATGGCCTTCGCACAGAACGGTCAAATAGTTGTTAAAATAGAGGTATGTCCCGAAAACATAATAGTTAGGTTTGTCAGGATATAGAAGGACAATCGAGTCACATTTTCAATAACTGAAACTTGATTATCAAATCCTATATCATAAGTGTCAATATATTTGAGAGTTACCAGAACCCTGTGAGCTAATTTGTTTACTCCTCACACTCTGAGGCAAAGTTTCGCCTCTGGTCCGGGACGACGACATACCAAAAACTTTAACTGTTTATCGTTTATATTTCTAAATATTTCAGGAATTCACAACAATCCAAGTTTACTTTAGTTTTAGCAAGAATAAATATTCCTGTCTAAGTTAGATAAAAACATGTAAAGTACACTTGATGGAGTACTATAGCAATTTTATAAAATTGAGGATAAAATTATGAGTTTCTAAAAAATTATATACTCCCAAAAATTTACCACCTCACATGTTGCTTCCGCGCCAGAACCATTTACCGCTCTCTAAGACGACGACGCTTGGACACTAATATATTGCGAAGTAGTCGTAATGCGTGACGTGCACCTAAATTTTGATATGATAGTGCGGGTGTATCGCGGCATCTAGTTAACCAATTTACTATTCTATACGACGACCAATGGGGTTAGAAAATTGTGTGAATATAGATGCCCAATCATCATAGGCGCAATTATAGGGGTGACGGGGGACAAATCCCCTCCACTTTTTAACACTTAAGCAATCGTCCTTCCACTGTTGTCGACTGATAAAATTTTTAATGCTGTGTAATATATAAACGCACTTGAAGCTGAGAGAAAACTGACCTATACATATTTTGTTTTTTTTTTGTGTTTGAATGTCTGATAATTAGTGTTGATACATGTATTCTTTCCCAATTCGCTTACTTAAACCAGAAACCTATTCGAATTTGCCAGTAGCTGTCCCACCCCACTTTTTTCTGGATTTGCGCCAATGCCAATCATGCTGTGTCATCATATGATTTTAAATGGTGTCGATGGCAGCCATGTCCAGCAAACGTTGGTAATATATTTTTTTAGAAAAATCCGTTGATAATTTTTTTACGACGTACGTTTGGCTCGTCTAATATACCATATTTCAGGTTTCAGCTCTTATGCATAAATTTGCATTATGTTCGGCTTTGCCACTTAGCTATGCCTTTCACCGCTAATTTTGGAGAGTTGTACAGTAGATGGTAAGAGCACTACAGATACTAAAGTCAAAGCCGCAATAAAACACAAAACCGTTGCACTGTATCGTCACCTTCCATACACAAGATTCAACTAAAATTATCTACAGCGTCACAGCACTAAGCGCTTCGTACTCGTGACTTCATTATACTTACTTTGGATTTCTTAGCTGACTGACAATTTGACTTTAACACAAGCTAATTTAACAGCAAGTGGAAGCTCTCCCAACGCCTACATAATCTATGGATCGGAACTTGTTATAAAATTTCAATATACCTGAACTCGTTTACAAATCACTGCCATACAAAGGACCTTGTTAACGCCAACGCCATGGAACGGAACTCATTCACATATCATTGCCATCGAACAGTAATGGTTCACATACAAGTTTATATTTCCTTCCTTCGAGTGGTACTCAAAAAATTTACTGGGTTGTTCTCCTGGCCCCAACAGCTACCACCACGGCGATTGCTCAACAGATAGTTCTGATGTGTTCTTCAGAAACAGAATACTGACATACCACTATATGGAAATCAAACATAAAATAATAAACTCGTTGCAACGCTACAAGAACGAGTTATTAACATTCAGCTTATTGACAGAAGTGGAGTTTCCGACAAAATATCGGAGATCTCTGGTTCAAGGTCATCGCGGTTATTTCAGCAATAGAAAAAATAACATGATCAATTCGAAAGACGTTTTAAGGAAAATATACGAATATTTTAAGGAATGAATGGCATTAAAATACAGCCTAATATTGTAGACAATCTTTCCAAAAGATTTGAACAACTTTTGGTAAAATTCCTAAATTTGGTGAACATAACTAAAAATCAATGGACAACAAGTGTGAGCTCAAAGAAACAAAGTTTGAGTTGAACCATGGCTTCCAAACAGTTGGACAATCAATTCAACATTTAAGTTATTATATACCTCCTGTGTTCGATCTCTCTACAGCAGACAAATCTCCACGACTCAAGGAATGGCTTTTACGCTGATCAAACTATTAACACTGAAGCCCAGATAACCCTGAGGGGCGGTACGTTATAAGTTAGAAAAAAGAACATATTAGAGTGGTTAGTTAGGTTTAGTGTATGGCTCATATAGTGTATAGCTTAGGCTAAGACTAAGGCTTAGGCTTAGTATATCGAGAACGGCATGGCCTGTATTTATTTCCAACCTTCGGGGTTATCTGGGCCAACGAGAAGAATTCATAAAGACCAGGAATACCGCCAAGCAATCTCTCCTAATATAGCATGGTATTATAACTTGAGCAATTGCTCTTATGCACCACACTGTCTTAACGTATAATTATTTGTTGATTTTAAGTTTCGACAATTTTTCTAACCAACATTTGTCTTTAGAGTCTTTGACATAAACAGAAGGCTCACGATTAAGTTAATAAACTGTGGACATGATGAAAGCGCAACAAATTGTTCCATTGCATACTGGACAACAAATCAAAACTAGATTATGTTGCTCGACTTTTTGTGATAAATGTCGATCCGCACTAAATTGGGATTCTTAATGATAATTAATGTTAGAATGCGGATTGTGTTTTCATTCAACAACTACATAATACAATGAGGTACTGACTAATAATAATTTCTCTAATCATTGAATAATTAACCTTTTTTCTCCGGAATACTCCAATTTAATACGTAACATCGAACTACTGCTGTTGCCGATAGCACAACTTCCTTCACCACTTTGACCATCCCGTTTTGAAGAACTTTTCCGCGCCGGTCCTGAGTCTTGTGATTTGTTAAGCTGTGCATCTCGCAGAGCATCTGCTAACCCTTCCCGTATGATGTCATAGACGCTTTCACGCAATTGTTTTTCGCTTAACTTGACGTCATCGGACATCATATATTTTTGTGGAAATTACATCATACATATATAACGTTTATAAAACTATAGAAATATTTCGCAGCACTGCATATCTTAAAATTAATATAATTTCAGTTTTCATTTAAATATTAATTAATTAATATATTAATATTAATAATAATATTAATATAGTTTCAATATTAATTGTTGTGGCGGTATCAACTGTTACATATTGTTGACATTATTATACGTCGGTATTTAATATTTATGTTAGGTATTTCACTCATAAATGTTAACGCAATTACATAGGATCTGAAAAATATTCAAAGTTGGGTTTATCCCCAAGGGATTGCAACCATTTATTATTTGTACGACGACTTCGGGCGTCTGAAGTTTTTAGCCGGTGTACTCCGGTGACATCTGCTAATTTTTGCATATATACAGGAACTTAGTCTATGGCATCATGATAAAACGTTAATATTTATTTTCATTACAAGATATAATTATTTTGCCTTTATAGATTATCCTGTTTCTTTAGTTACTGCACTAATGCAACGTCTTATTTCAACAACGCTTTAGGTATTTCACTCATAAATGTTAACGCAATTACATAGGATCTGAAAAATATTCAAAGTTGGGTTTATCCCGAAGGGATTGCAACCATTTATTAATTGTGCGACGACTTCGGGCGTCTGAAGTTTTTAGCTGGTGTACTACGGTGACATCTGCTAATTTTTGCATATATACAGAAACTTAGTCTATCGCATTACGAGAAAACGTTAATATTTATTTTCATTACATTTGATTTTATAATAATTTTGCCTTTATAAATTATCCTGTTTATTTGGTTATTGCACTAATGCAACGTTTTATTTCAACAACGCTTTAGGTATTTCACTCATAAATGTTAGCGCAGTTACATAGGATCTGAGAAATATTCAAAGTTGGGTTTATCCCGAAGGGATTGCAACTATTTATTATTTGTACGACGACTTCGGGCGTCTAAAGTTTTTAGCCGGTGTGCTCCGGTGACATGTGCTAATTTTATGCATATATACAGGAACTTAGTCCATCGCATCACGAGAAAACGTTAATATTTATTTTCATTACATTTGATTTTTATAATTATTTTGCCTTTATAAATTATCCTGTTTCTTTGGTTACTGCACTAATGCAACGTTTTATTTCAACAACGCTTTAGGTATTTCACTCATAAATGTTAACGCAATTACATAGGATCTGAAAAATATTCAAAGTTGGGTTTATCCTGAAGGGATTGCAACCATTAATTAATTGTGCGACGACTTCGGGCGTCTGAAGTTTTTAGCCGGTGTGCTACGATGACATCTGCTAATTTATGCATATATACAGAAACTTAGTCTATCGCATCACGAGAAAACGTTAATATTTATTTTCATTACATTTGATTTTTATAATTATTTTGCCTTTATAAATTATCCTGTTTCTTTGGTTACTGCACTAATGCAACGTTTTATTTCAACAACACTTTAGGTATTTCACTCATAAATGTTAACGCAGTTACGTAGGATCTGAGAAATATTCAAAGGTGGGTTTATCCCGAAGGGATTGCAACTATTTATTATTTGTACGACGACTTCGGGCGTTTGAAGTTTTTAGCCGGTGTGCTACGGTGACATCTGCTAATTTTTGCATATATACAGGAACTTAGTCTATCGCATCACGAGAAAACGTTAATATTTATTTTCATTACATTTGATTTTCATAATTATTTTGCCTTTATAAATTATCCTGTTTCTTTGGTTACTGCACTAATGAAACGTTTTATTTCAACAACGCTTTAGGTATTTCACTCATAAATGTTAACGCAATTACATAGGATCTGAAAAATATTCAAAGTTGGGTTTATCCCGAACGGATTGCAACTATTTATTATTTGTACGACGACTTCGGGCGTCTGAAGTTTTTAGCCGGTGTGCTCCGGTGACATGTGCTAATTTTTGCATATATACAGGAACTTAGTCTATCGCATCACGAGAAAACGTTAATATTTATTTTCATTACATTTGATTTTTATAATTATTTTGCCTTTATAAATTATCCTGTTTCTTTGGTTACTGCACTAATGCAACGTCTTATTTCAACAACGCTTTAGGTATTTCACTCATAAATGTTAACGCAATTACATAGGATCTGAAAAATATTCAAAGTTGGGTTTATCCCGAAGGATTGCAACCATTTATTAATTGTGCGACGACTTCGGGCGTCTGAAGTTTTTAGCTGGTGTACTACGGTGACATCTGCTAATTTTTGCATATATACAGAAACTTAGTCTATCGCATCACGAGAAAACGTTAATATTTATTTTCATTACATTTGATTTTCATAATTATTTTGCCTTTATAAATTATCCTGTTTCTTTGGTTACTGCACTAATGAAACGTTTTATTTCAACAACGCTTTAGGTATTTCACTCATAAATGTTAACGCAATTACATAGGATCTGAAAAATATTCAAAGTTGGGTTTATCCTGAAGGGATTGCAACCATTAATTAATTGTGCGACGACTTCGGGCGTCTGAAGTTTTTAGCCGGTGTGCTACGATGACATCTGCTAATTTTTGCATATATACAGGAACTTAGTCCATCGCATCACGAGAAAACGTTAATATTTATTTTCATTACATTTGATTTTTATAATTATTTTGCCTTTATAAATTATCCTGTTTCTTTGGTTACTGCACTAATGAAACGTTTTATTTCAACAACGCTTTAGGTATTTCACTCATAAATGTTAACGCAATTACATAGGATCTGAAAAATATTCAAAGTTGGGTTTATCCCGAACGGATTGCAACTATTTATTATTTGTACGACGACTTCGGGCGTCTGAAGTTTTTAGCCGGTGTGCTCCGGTGACATGTGCTAATTTTTGCATATATACAGGAACTTAGTCCATCGCATCACGAGAAAACGTTAATATTTGTTTTCATTACATTTGATTTTTATAATTATTTTGCCTTTATAAATTATCCTGTTTCTTTGGTTACTGCACTAATGCAACGTTTTATTTCAACAACGCTTTAGGTATTTCACTCATAAATGTTAACGCAATTACATAGGATCTGAAAAATGTTCAAAGTTGGGTTTATCCGAAGGGATTGCAACCATTAATTAATTGTGCGACGACTTCGGGCGTTTGAAGTTTTTAGCCGGTGTGCTACGGTGACATCTGCTAATTTTTGCATATATACAGAAACTTAGTTTATCGCATCACGAGAAAACGTTAATATTTATTTTCATTACATTTGATTTTTATAATTATTTTGCCTTTATAAATTATCCTGTTTCTTTGGTTACTGCACTAATGCAACGTCTTATTTCAACAACGCTTTAGGTATTTCACTCATAAATGTTAACGCAATTACATAGGATCTGAAAAATATTCAAAGTTGGGTTTATCCTGAAGGGATTGCAACCATTAATTAATTGTGCGACGACTTCGGGCGTCTGAAGTTTTTAGCCGGTGTGCTACGATGACATCTGCTAATTTTTGCATATATACAGGAACTTAGTCCATCGCATCACGAGAAAACGTTAATATTTATTTTCATTACATTTGATTTTTATAATTATTTTGCCTTTATAAATTATCCTGTTTCTTTGGTTACTGCGCTAATGAAACGTTTTATTTCAACAACGCTTTAGGTATTTCACTCATAAATGTTAACGCAATTACATAGGATCTGAAAAATATTCAAAGTTGGGTTTATCCCGAACGGATTGCAACTATTTATTATTTGTACGACGACTTCGGGCGTCTGAAGTTTTTAGCCGGTGTGCTCCGGTGACATGTGCTAATTTTTGCATATATACAGGAACTTAGTCCATCGCATCACGAGAAAACGTTAATATTTATTTTCATTACATTTGATTTTTATAATTATTTTGCCTTTATAAATTATCCTGTTTCTTTGGTTACTGCACTAATGCAACGTTTTATTTCAACAACGCTTTAGGTATTTCACTCATAAATGTTAACGCAATTACATAGGATCTGAAAAATATTCCAAGTTGGGTTTATCCTGAAGGGATTGCAACCATTAATTAATTGTGCGACGACTTCGGGCGTCTGAAGTTTTTAGCCGGTGTGCTACGATGACATCTGCTAATTTTTGCATATATACAGAAACTTAGTTTATCGCATCACGAGAAAACGTTAATATTTATTTTCATTACATTTGATTTTTATAATTATTTTGCCTTTATAAATTATCCTGTTTCTTTGGTTACTGCACTAATGCAACGTCTTATTTCAACAACGCTTTAGGTATTTCACTCATAAATGTTAACGCAATTACATAGGATCTGAAAAATATTCAAAGTTGGGTTTATCCTGAAGGGATTGCAACCAATTATAAATTGTGCGACGACTTCGGGCGTCTGAAGTTTTTAGCTGGTGTACTACGGTGACATCTGCTAATTTTTGCATATATACAGGAACTTAGTCCATCGCATCACGAGAAAACGTTAATATTTATTTTCATTACATTTGATTTTATAATTATTTTGCCTTCATAAATTATCCTGAGTATTTGGTTACTTCAATAATGCAACGTATTATTTCAACAACGCTTTAGGTATTTCACTCATAAATGTTAACGCAATTACATAGGATCTGAAAAATATTCAAAGTTGGGTTTATCCCGAAGGGATTGCAACTATTTATTATTTGTACGACGACTTCGGGCGTCTGAAGTTTTTAGCCGGTGTGCTACGGTGACATCTGCTAATTTTTGCATATATACAGGAACTTAGTCTATCGCATCACGAGAAAACGTTAATATTTATTTTCATTACATTTGATTTTCATAATTATTTTGCCTTTATAAATTATCCTGTTTCTTTGGTTACTGCACTAATGAAACGTTTTATTTCAACAACGCTTTAGGTATTTCACTCATAAATGTTAACGCAATTACATAGGATCTGAAAAATATTCAAAGTTGGGTTTATCCTGAAGGGATTGCAACCATTAATTAATTGTGCCCCGACTTCGGGCGTCTGAAGTTTTTAGCCGGTGTGCTACGATGACATCTGCTAATTTTTGCATATATACAGAAACTTAGTCTATCGCATCACGAGAAAACGTTAATATTTATTTTCATTACATTTGATTTTTATAATTATTTTGCCTTTATAAATTATCCTGTTTCTTTGGTTACTGCACTAATGCAACGTCTTATTTCAACAACGCTTTAGGTATTTCACTCATAAATGTTAACGCAATTACATAGGATCTGAAAAATATTCAAAGTTGGGTTTATATCGAAGGGATTGCAACCATTTATTAATTGTGCGACGACTTCGGGCGTCTGAAGTTTTTAGCCGGTGTGCTACGGTGACATCTGCTAATTTTTGCATATATACAGAAACTTTGTCTATCGCATTACGAGAAAACGTTAATATTTATTATTTTGCCTTTTTAGATTATCCTGTTTCTTTGGTTATTGCACTAATGCAACGTTTTATTTCAACAACGCTATAGCTCACAAACTCATTTGGAAATATCCGTATTTAACCATTGATTGCGCCAAAGCATTGCAATATAATTGTAGAAGCATTTCTTCCATGACTTGGAATTAAAAACGCCCATATTTACAAGAATTTCCAGTGAAACTGGAAATAACATATTAACATTTCTGGCGGCAACGCCGTTTCCGTTCGGACAATGCGGGGGCACAGCTTAATTAACAAGATGTTTCAGTACAATTAAAGCTATAGTATTATTCGAACTTTCAGCACAGAAGTACGATTAGTATCTTTGTTGATGGCAGCTAAGCAATAAATACTGTTGTGCTTCTGCTGAAATATTTCAACTTGAAGTGAGGTCTTCCCTTCACAAAATAATAGGGTCACGTTGCTGTTAAATGAATTTACCGCCTTACTCTACCGGGAAAAGACAGAACAGTACTAATACCCTTCATGAAATCATGAAGCCTAAAACCAAATTTTAACTAGTGCGGGAAATTTCGATAGTTGCTGCCTATAATGTCGAAATTTCTCGCCTGAATTGGTTACAGCGATTGAAGCCCCGGCTGTCGCTGAAGCAGCTTCCACTTCCCAATGCATATAGTTGAGGAGCCACTAATCAATTTTGAGCAAAAATCATCTGAAATTTTATAATTTCAACTAAGATTGCAGTACATAGTGGCTTAAGTATAGAATTAAACCTTTATCACTTGAGAAATGAAACAGAAGAGCATTCATTTTACAGCATAAAACCAACACAATTATACGGCCGTGTGCATTCGCAACCGTGTTAATACATCGAAAAGCATTGTAGCAGATCATCTCTTCTAAAAGTAAAAACCTATTTGCAAAAAAGTAACACTGCATTAATACGTTGCAAACAGCTCAATTTCGACATAATTGCATAAATACGCATCAAATTCTGCGTACATACAGCAATAAGTTGACCTTGCACTAGATTCAAACCCAGTTTCTCATCCTCCTGATATAGGATAAATTAACGTACACAACAGTTACTGTTATAAACCGTTGCAATTTAAAAAAGAAACAGTTAACAGTGAAAAAGCAGTAAATTTTGCAAAATTTGTTATAAACAGTAAAAAATCTACTACAATGCGCACATTACCAGATTTACAGTTCCTCTAGATGTTATCTACAAAATATGTTAGGTGCAATCGATCGACTACAAAATAGAGTACTCTGTATATGAGTCGTGATTCCAAATGTTTTTATTAGGCTAAGACTAAGGCTTAGGCTTAGTATATCGAGAACGGCGTGGCATGCATTATCCTTCGGCCCCTAAAGTTGACATGGGCCAAAACATTAATTAAAACACCGAAATATAAAGCCCGCATCAAGAAGTTTGGCAAAACAAGATATTTGTCATATACAAAAAGTAGAAAGTACAATTACAGAAATAATCCGATCTTAGCAGATTAGGAATATAGTGCACAACTCCTGGCCGCTGGAAACCAAGATTCACTTGAACAGCAAATGACTGCCAAAATTTTCGCGATGATATAGATAAGATTCACTTATAATTTATTGTCACAACCGTCAGGCTGTGACATTGATTTCACCTTCTGTCAGAGTGTGCAGTACAGCTTTAATTGCACTGCAGTGCAAGTATCTGCTATAGTCATAAAAACCTTTTCAGATCCGACCGCTGGAGTCTGCATGCCAGGCAAAAATGGCATTCAGCAAACGTCTCGGATTTGTTGACTACAATTGAGATGAAAACATTTAGGAATTCCGAGAATTGATGACATCGAAAATTATATTATCAACTTTACCAGGTCTGAATTCATTCTTGCTATTTCATAGACAGCATATTCGCAAACGCTGAAGTCAAATAATTTGACATGTTTCAAAAACCATATATTATGCTGAACCGTCCTAAAGTTTATATTTAAATAACTATATGTAGTCCAGGCGCATAAAGTCTATTGTTAATAGCAATATGACTGCTGTGACATTCTTCTTTTAAGAAGAAAACTTTTCGTTTTGAAACGAAAGTTCTTGACACATAGTATGCGTTTCCGACAGGGCAGCTTGTCTTAAATGTATTTGCTTTAATTATTTATTAGCTTTTCCTCAGTGCTATAATGTATAATTTTCAACTGTTTTAGCGAAACCCTGAGATAATTAGAATAAGCGTGTTTAACAATCCTAGTTGCACCTATCTGGAATACCTTATTCACACTTACAATTTTCAAAAAACATTGTCGGACGTGGATCTACTATCGTTGCTTAAACGGAGGAGGGCAGCAGCTAAAAGAGAATCAGCCATCAACGCAACGGGTTATGGATTTTTCATATATCGAAGATTTCATATTTTTGGTTTTTACTTAATTGTATATGGTCTATATTATTCCTTGAACATGTTCATATTAGATTGGTGACATTAAGCTGATTGTTTGGCCGTAAGCACTAGGTGAGCTACGTCTATGACATTTTATGTATTTGTAACCGATATAAAGAGAATGTCATGACTATAGAAAACTCTTAAACTGGTACCTGCCGCTATTGCGCCGTTCACGTAATAATGTCCGCAACGTTTGGAAGTTATTAACACACACAGTGCCCGGCACACCCTCGACAACTTTACACACCCAATTTTTTCACAAATTTTTCAAGAATAGATATCTAGAGATGTTGCAGATGTTGTCATTTGCCGGCGGCATCAAGGACACCGTGTCTTCTTTGTAGTTTTATTGACGATATTCGGCATACCATCTTTGTCAATTTCTTGATACGAATAAGGAAATTTTCAATCACCTACCAACACAATCGAATAATACACCGCATTAGTTACACACTGTGTATGTTACTGTCAATTATACAAAAAATGGTAGCCAAGGGTGTGTGCGACACCGTAAACAGAAAAAGTAGTAGCAAAGGGTGTGTTGTATGCCCTCAAAAATTAACTTAAGGCATGATTGTGACCTTGACTGTTTGTACGGTAGGGTCGCGACTGAAGGGAGACACGTGTCTCAAACAATGCGGACATTATAAAGTGAACACCACAGAACGCGTCAAGTAGTTGACATTTCATTAGTTAAAATTTTCTTCATTATTTGTAAAAGTTTATCAAAGAAGCATACATGTACCCAAGATGCACTGATGAAGTCTGCAGTTTCTGGGGGGTAGCGGTCAGGCCGAAAACGCCCGCGACATCAAACACGGGCTAACATGTGAGTGCAGGGAAGTGTCATACTCTTCCCTAATGCACTCTTGCTAATTCTAATATCTAGCCAATATTGTGCCTAATTAAACCAAACGTTGTCACATGAGCGCCTGAACCGAAATTTGCATACGCCCCAAATAACAAACGCGATATTATAATGACTTCATCTCATAACAACAATGATATTCCATTGAATACTCAACATGCAGCAACTATTACGTTAATATATACCATTGAAATCACAGATTTATGATCATTAAAGAATAACATATCGCCACATAAAAATTTCTATCTTAATTTTAATCTAAAAACAAAGCGATATTAGATTTTAATTTTCCGTTAAGACTAACATTTTCGTAAAGAATCAAACAATATACACTTGCATGATAAATCACGGACAGATTAAAAAACGTAGTCCTGAAATATGTTTACTGTATGAGACGCGACCAAAAGAATTATAAAAATGTATGCAATTCAGGTAAAACAAGTTATGCGTATTAAAATCCTTGTGCACTAACTATATAATGTAGTTGCTAAGGGAGCCGGCTGTGGTAAAGTTAACAATCAAAGCATTGACGCTATAGTGTAAGGAGATATAGTATAGAAAACGCAACATTTTCAAGGAATTTTGCTTTATCACCACGATCTACATGTAGTAGCGGCAATTTAACTTTAGCTCAACCAGCAATGCTAACTGTGCGAGGTCACTTTAGAAAATGTTTTAAAACATATAATGTAGGTGTGTTTGAATCACACCCTTCCTGGGAATTTTGGAGATTATGCCGAAGTTTCATTTTGTTCGTATATAACGGAGGAAAACGTCAGGCATCATTTTTATATGTGCTTTAATTACGTATATCAGCTGTATAGGCGGACGCATTTAATATACTCCGTAGTCCTGCAGGATGGTGGTGTATTAGATACTTTATTGAACCATATGTGTGTATGATATTATTGAACCATATGTGTGTATGATATTATTGAACCATATGTGTGTATGATATTATTGAACCATATGTGTGTGTGATATTATTGAGCCATATGTGTATATGATATTATTGAACCATATGTGTGTATGATATTATTGAACCATATGTGTGTATGATATTATTGAACCATATGTGTGTGTGATATTATTGAGCCATATGTGTATATGATATTATTGAACCATATGTGTGTAAGATATTATTGAACCATATGTGTGTGTGATATATAGTATTATTTGGTAATATATGATAATATTTAAACGTGTTAGCTATCTTTACATCTATCTATATTACGTCAAAACCTCTATTTTTTGGTTGTGAATTTTTGAAAGTCTAATTATTGATAAACATTAGGTGATTGCTAAAGAAACTTTGCTGTGTTCCTGTTACGGGTGCTTATACTGGTTGATTTGAGACAATGTTTTGTATATTAATATCTAATACTTTATAGCAAATGCATACAAGATAAATGTATATTTACAGCGTTGGCTTTTTATGGTAGCAACTTCGTTGAATTGGATGAACATAAAGCTAAGAATATTTTTGGCTGCATGTCAAAGAAAACAGAAATGTCTTTAGGTGACTACTTTGAAATTGGCAGTTAACGACGGGTCATTGTTAACAGACTAAGTTCATTTAGAAATGATTATAAATTTGACAGCAAGTAGCCTGTAATTATCGTCAAATAAATAGAACAGTTTTAGCCATAATATGCAGTATCACGTTTCCTAATTGCAATGGCCAAAACCGAAAGTTAAATATTTTTATTTAAAAAATGTCTTGGTGAATGTTGTTAAATTTTCAGTATTGCTTACATACTCTTGTTCTCTATGTCATATTCGAGCTTTTACTATTACTACAACAATTGTCTAACACAGTAACGCTTCTACACAGGTGGCGTTAGTACATAGTTTATATCAAACACTATTGTAAATATGTAG
Organism: Trileptium ribeirensis; assembly: GCA_030248225.1. NCBI lineage: Eukaryota > Metazoa > Nematoda > Enoplea > Enoplida > Thoracostomopsidae > Trileptium > Trileptium ribeirensis. The sequence continues at coordinate 43,855 of JASANE010017622.1, forward strand.
TTTGCACGGAATTACCGCTTGTTTTATAACTATGTGTAAAATTTTACACACGTGTAAGTGTAAAATATATGCAATATGCATATATAAGAAACTTTACTGTCGTGAGTTTATGTTGCGCTGTGAGTGTTACTAGGACTTTGATATATTTTTCTTGAGAGAAGTTATACCACAACAGTTTATAAAATTCGCGGGCTACGGCGGGATATGAATTCTTAATATTTGGAATAATACAGATTATGTAGCTTCGCAGGGCTGCGTAATACACAATCTGAAAAACACACTCGAAAATAAATGTTACAGTCGCACCGTATACCGTTTGACTAAAGATGATGTTGGTTAATTATTATAAACAAAACGATGGAAATGCATTTTGTACGAGGCTGGAACCAATTGTTGTACGAATGTTTCATACCAAACATTCGGTAACCAACTCAACGACAACATGTTTTATTTCCGAAAGATATGAAAGCTAAGGTTTGTTTTCAGCGTTATCTGTCGTTACTAAAGCCTAATATGCGAGTGCTGGTTGAATCTCCACCTTACCGCACACATTGGTGATAGAATGCTTAGCTATATGACTGTAAGCATTTCTATCAGGAAATGAAGCATTCTTTTTTCGTTTGAAATGAAGAATATAGTGACAGTACACAATCCCATCCTGAATTTCGCTGAAACTTAGTTTAATCAAACATGTGAAGCTGATAGAGGCATTTCCTGTTTACGAAATAAGTGACCGTGAAGAAATATTAAAGTACACAAAATATAGTCATGATTGCTAAGAAAGGTATACTTCAAAGAAAAACAAATAAATATATGATAGTTATATTTCTATATACGGGGTTGTAAATTTAAAAAATTGTGCCACGTTTTCAGAATATTGTCTGTATCTCGTTTGTCACACCACCGGTCTCATTTCTTACAAAGGGTAGTGTGCTTCGAACCGTAAAACTGAAATGATATCAATAACCCAACGATCTCAACGGAGCATTTAGTGGTTGAAACACAGCCAGCCGTGCGTACACATTAGTACATACGGAAATGACGAGTTTTAACGTATACCATACCACGAGCTTCAATGAATATAAAGAATTTCTATGTAATCGCACGGTAAGCTATACAACTTATTTATAACATGGCGTCCCATGTTTTTACTCACTTATGCACTGCTTTGGCTGTATAAACCATGGTGTTGTTGAGTTTTCAATCAAACTTTAATATAATTATATTGCAATATAATTAGGCATTTATAAACGTGTATTCTATTAGAGATTATAATTGTATTATATAGTGTATTAGCGCAAATTATATGTGTGGAAAGTGTATATTTATAATCGTAACTATATATGTGTAAGTGTACAAAACGTTTTGACAGCAATGATTAATTTTTACGTTACGTTGCTTCTGCGGACGTAAAAAAGTACATAAATTTTGATGTTTTTATAACGTCACATTTCCTGTCACAGAGTTTTCACGCAAATAAATTGTTCAACAAATCAGTCGTGCACTATCAAACAAATAATAAACACGAAATAGTACACATATAATTTATTTGTCAGTCACCACAAAAAAATATTCGTATTGCAATAATCATACATTCATTATCTTGAAAAAACAATTAAAAATTATTATGTACAAAAAGCATTACCGAACCTGGAAAGTCCAAGAAAACGTGCTGTGTTGCTGAGTCGTAGTTTGACGGAGAGACATCACAAAGCTCTGACAAGGACGTTTGTGAGTGAAACGAAGAGAAACCATAATTTACTGCTACATTTCTTCTATAATTTGAGTGAAACTTTGTCTTTTTCATATTTTCCCAGTCAAACCATGTAGTTTAGTGATACGTTTCGGGTAGGTGTTTTTGTAGTCTATAGGTTCTTTCGGTACCCCGTTCGGGCGTGTATTTTATTTTTCGATATATTTCACCTCAATTTGAATATTTTGCGATTCAGTCTTTTTAATTTCCCGGAAAACCGTGTAATCAATACAGCGATATTCTGTAAATCTTTTCAACCGAAATATTTTTAAAAATGAAATGTTGGTGTGCGGCGAGTGGTTAGAACTGAAGCGTTGCCACAAAATCGTGCTCAAAATCCGAATGTTTTACACATGATGTATAAAGTGTAGGCTGTGGATTTGGGTGTTGATTAAAAATAAGCTTTTTACATTTTTACATGACTCGATATCGCGGTGACATATCCAAAAATCCTTTCATTTGTACATGCTTGTGTGATTATACTGACGTGGTTTTGGTGACCCAATCTATAAAATTTGTACAGTAGTAACAATATAACTGATGCAACACCCTGTGTTTTTTGCTCCAAAAGTCAGATTTTTGACCGGTTTCGAGATCTTAACTTGATTTTAGGGTCAAATTTAAAAAAACCTCAACTCTAAGTCGAGGAGCCTAATATTTTCGATATTTTTCCTTACGTTTGTGTGTCTAGCGTGAAAATTCGAGGAGGGAAAGCATCTTGAAGGGTCAAAAACTCTATTTTTAGATCTAATGGCGTCACAATATCCGAAATTTTGATCTCGGCTGGTGTTTGAATAAATTTGGGTTGGACCAATCGACGTTTAGGTGACACCTACTAGGTCGGCGAAGGTAAAGTATTAAGCAAGATTTCAGCTATTACAGCCCCCAAAATGTCCTAATTTACCCTGAAATGCAATTTCGCTGTGAGCTCGTGTTTAAAGCCCTTAAATTAATTATGGCTGGCCAAATCGGTGTTTATGTGAGGGCTACTGGTTCCGGAACGGCCAGTTATATTTTTAGATAGTCAAACTATGGATTAGCTCTTCACCTAGCCTTTAGCATCCTACCAAAATATCCTAACCAAAATGGCAGAATTTTACAGCATGATCCTGTTAGAAGTCCTTAAATTAATTTTGCTGGGCAAATTGGTCGAACAGCAAGTAGGTCGGGGAAAGTCATGCATATTTTTTGGGTGGTATAATTTTGGCTATTCGAATCACCCTAGTATACTAATTCACCCCAACATAGCAAAATTTACGACTTTGTATTTTAGCTCTTCTAGCCAACAATAATATTAACAACTCTCATTAGTTTGCTGGGAAAAATGATATATATACTAGTAGGGAAAAATGCCCTTTATACGGGTACGGAAAAAGAAGCCCCGTTATTTGGGAAAGAATATAAGTGACGTAAAATGTGCTTAATTGGCTGTGCGAAACAGGTTTGCCGATGAAAAATACTCTGCCAATAAATACCGCGCTACTGCTATATTAGAAAAGTAAGTTACGGCAATTGTTTTGCTTCGGAATATGCACGTATTTGTTAAATGTACTGGAGACAAGTCGCTGGCGTTGGGGTAGAAAAATGCTCTATTGTATTTAATTGAGCACGGTGTTGTTTGGTGGGTCGGGCTTAGTGTCATGGTTAACACTTAACCATAACGACATTGCGGTGGAAAATGAACTTTGCTGCATGAAAAGGTTTGCTTTCAAAATAGAAAAATTTTTGAAGCTACTGGATAGATTACCCCAGGTCATGTTCCCCTATCTTTCGCTTTATCGCAAAACCAGCAATATGAATTGAAATATTTTCAGCAGACCGTAACTGATAGTGTAACAAGGGTTGAGCGCTTTCATCATTAAATGTTGTAATGTGCATATCTATATACGAATTGTCTCAGTCGGTGAAATACATATAGACTACTCTACGAATTTCTAAAATATTGCGTTTGTTTTACAACGTAGACAGAGAAAGGCTAGGTTTGTTACGGAAGTGGTTGTGGAGATGCGAATATTCAAGCTTATTTTCACAGAAGCAAGCTCTACGTGGTGACAAGGAATGCGTTCGAATAAAATTACCTAAAGTTTATCATGTTTATATATTATAACACTGTTAAAGTACGGTTATTGACATTAAGCACAATATTTTCTGAGCTGGTATTGGATAACAGTAATTTCGCCTTGGGAAATGTAATTGGGGGCTTTTGTTGAGTAGCATAAAAACTTCTATTGATATTTGACATATCACTTTTCAGGATTTTGAGTGTTTTATCTTTTGTCTCAAGGATATTTTTAAATTCGCGTGATTATTAGTTGTTACATTCGTTATGACATGGTAACTTATTTTTTATTGTTAACTTTTTATGGAAGATATACTCCTCTTAAGTGGCGGATCGAAAATAAAATAGGATTAGTCTCTGCTTTGAGTAGACATTAATTTTATCAGGCAAATTGGAAATTATACACTCCTCAACATAACCTGTATACTTTTTAATTGCGGTAAAACGACATGATCCATGAAGTTAAAACATTACATCTCAATTTGATTTGACTTCCATGGCTTGTACTTGAGGATAAAAGTTGGAAGAAAGTGTATATCACTCAAGCGGTCGACCACTGTTACATTTTCTGTTGCAGTTTCCTGTAAACATTGCTATAAACATCATATGAATAGTTTGTGATAAAGAGAAAGATAGGGGAACATTATAAGGGTGAAATCTATCCGCTAGTTTCAAAAACTTCTCTATCTTGAACGCAAAACTTTTTGTGTTGAAAAGGACATTTTTCTACCGCAATGTCCTTATAATGCAGCACTAACGTCCAATGTAACTTTTAGGAGCGGAAGTGAAGTACATGCTATGCCATCATCGAGCCTAAACTTTAGTCTTTGCCTAAGCTAAGGCACTTATATGAGACATATACTACGCCTGAGCTTATATCAGGGGTTGCCGGCCCCGAACCCCCGCTCCAAGCTATTGTTTTTTCTAACGTTATAACGCCCTGCCCCTAAAAGTGACATGGACCGCAATAACCATGACACTAAGCACAACACACCAAAGAACACCATGATAAATTAAAGACAATATAGCATTTTTCCACCGCAACGACGATCGATATGTCGCCGGTACATTAACCAAATAAGTACATTTTTCGAATCAAAGCAATTACCGTACCGCATTTTTAATATAGCAGTAGCTCGGTATTTTAGTATTAGTGGAAGATGGATTTTACCGAAAAACCTGATTCGCACAGCCAATTAAGCACACTTTATGTAACGTTATATTCTTTCCACACAGGCCATTGTTCTAGAATAAAGAAATAGATTTATTTCAACATAAAAGATCCTAAATTTTTAGTGAAATTCGTAGGCCTGAGCAAATTAATCACACATTCTTGCGATGCTGCTCAGGTTTTAAAATAACATTATTCTAGATTGCGCAGTTTTTAAAAAATCATGACAGTTTGAATACTGGCTGTTTAATAGCTAAGTGCTGTACTTAGATGCTACTAACGATATTTTTAGTACTGAATGTTTTGACACATGTAAATAACTAGCCTCTTTAGGGAAATGGCATTCAATGAACGAACGATAGAAGGTTGGATTAAATGCAAAGCGTTTTCATTTTCTTGGCAAAGCTATTCACAAAATGTCCTGAAACATGTTGGTAAAATTTAAGGCTGTTACAACCTATGGTTGTAATAACCGTTGGATGTTTCGCTTAGATGAATTGCGAAAGGTGCGTGTACAGCCTTTACATTCGTGGGAGCCAAATTCAGGATTTGAGTTTGAAGGGCCAAATTCAGGATTCACATCACAATTTGTTTAATTTTGAGGTTTGATACACTTCAAATACTTGAACTTCGGAATGGTTTAGGGGACATAGCCCGGTGGCCACCCTTGAGTACGCCCATCAGTTCAACATTAAAACTATGATCAATTTTTCATATATCATTGCATGATATCTTTAGAGGATATGCTTTGTATATAGATATCGACGACCGGCCATCACTCTCAGATAATATTTACCAAACTGCAGAAATTTATCATTATATCGTTTGTCATTATTACTGAATAAACGTATTCAATTTTTGCTGTATTATAGGTCATTATGTTCCCTAGCTGAGATATAGAGTTCTAAAATGAATTTTTATTGCAACACCACCGGCCAATGTCACCTTTAGTGGGCCTACGTTATAACGTTACTCTATTACAAAGAAAATAATAGCTTACAGTGGAGGTTTGTAGGGCGGCAGTGCAGCAATTTGTATTTAGGCTTTGTATTTGGCTCATAATCAGGAGTTTAGGCTAAGACTTATGCTTAGTAAATCGAACACGATACAGCATACATTTCGCTTCCGCGTCTAAAAGTTACTTTAGCCGCAATACCTAAATACAGGAACGGAGCCATCGAAGCCGCTAAGCTATTTGCGACTGATAGTTATTATTGAGCTACACATACTGGTAAAATCACTTGCATGTATAATAAGGAGGTAGCAAGCAGGGATTGGATAACACACAGCTTGCGGGACGAAATCAGTTCGATTCTGGTATTGCCTCTTGCAACTTTATAACGTGTGATCTTGACAGATCAAAAGTTTCATAGCTTAGTTGTCATAAATCCACATATACGTAGTAATACTAGTAACTTGTTTCATCACCAAAGTGCCGAATTCCGAAGGTTGAATTTGCAACATAGAAAGACGTTCACAGCTTGCAGTGCTTTAATGGTTGATGAGATATATACTTGTGGTTTATTTACGGATTTACAATATATAATCTACGTAGAGCATCATTCGCTGCAAATATATACCAATAACACCCATATAGCTCGAGCTGTAGAGAGATATTGTCATATATTGGGCAAATTCAAAACTGTTTGGTCCAACCAGCAGCCGAAATGAAGACAACAGGGATAATCTGCAGCTACATAGCGAGCGAGTTGATCCTACAAAATAAGCTCAATATAAACCATATAACTCGAGCGGTTGGGAACATATTGCCAATTTCATGCATTTTGGGTGTCTTAGACCCCTGTAAAACGCATTTTGACCCAACCCTATAACGCACATAACGACATCACTGGTACGTCATCTGCAGCTACATAAATGCGAGCTGATCTATGGAGCGTATCATCCAAAACTCGTTTTGACCCAAAGATAAAGCGAAGAAATTGTATTCGAGTCTCATGGGGCTCATCCAAAACCTATATTTTCCTATAGCCTTAATAGCTCTGCAACATGAATCTGATTTGGCTGAAATATTTGCATCGGCTGTTGAGATTCAGCGACGAATATGTTTGGTCCGACCCCTTTTTTACCCGGCCCCGGCCCTTTCAACCCCCTTTTTACGGTCGGAAGGAGACGAAATCCGTTTTCGTGTCTAATTAACAGGTACGCATAGAGGTTTTAAGCTTTCGAATGACTACCTGGTAGAACCCAAGAAAGTGAGATGAAATCATTTTAAATTGAATTATGAATTTTCCGTAAGTTATAAGTTGATACCAATATTTGTAAAAGTATATGATTTACACATGAGTTTACGGCTATCAAAGAAATATCTGATTTCAGATCGAATACAAATTAGTCCATGACAGACCGTTCATGAACACGACAGTGAGATAAGGATGATTTGTGCAATGAAATAATACAGTCGTTTTCGCGTCATTCTTTTTAAAATTGTGTCACACATTTGTTTTAATTGGAACAATTTTGTACCCAGGTAGGTAACGTTGGTTTAAATTTCTAATTTTTTGTTCTTCCAGCCCTAAGGTTTGTATCTAATGCATTATCAGTCAGCAACTTTTTACCTGCGTGACATAAAATTAGGTTGCAATGAAGTGGGCCAGAAATTCTCGACACCGAAGCAATATTTGATGTAACCGACAGTTGTCTTTTTGGCTTCAAACATACAATAAACAGCTGTAATTTAACTTTCCAAGGAGGAAAAATACGAGGACACTACAGAATAATTCCACATGCATACCCAGTGATCACAAGATTCACACTCATCTTAAAGCGATCGTTATAAATTTGGTGAAATTGTGTAATATTTAACATTTGGTCGTCAAACAGTTAATTATATGTTTTCCAAAGTAGGAATTAGTAAATTCGACGGTTTCGCAGGATTCACAAGATCCTTGCTGCGCGCAAAGCAGCTATATTTATTTGGTGGATGATATACAAAATTAACCCTGAATGTCATTCTATTTAATTAGACATAAATAGTGAGCTCGTAAATACATCCGATCGCCTCGCCACCGTGTCGCAGTAGCCCAGTCAAGAATACTGGAGCAAATGGATGAATGTCATTAGCTCTAGTTTCTTGATAAGGAAAATGCGACACACCGTTAATATTTTAATTAATAAATACCTGTTTCTTGCTGTTTTAGGATAGCCTCTAACAATTTAACTTTAAATTAGCTGAGAAATTTCTTTGAAGTATATATAGACAAGATCTAAGTAAACGATATTAATACTAAGTTTGAATACAATGTCAAAAGACTCTATAACATTCAGCCTCAATAATACCAAGAGTGATTAAGGAAGAGTATGACACTTTTCTGCACTAACGTATTAACCCGTGTTTGAGCTACCCCCCAGTTTTGGGGGGTCGGTCGGAGCCCCACAATTTATGGGGGGTCGGTGCAAAAGCAGCTGCTTATGAACCGACACGCCAGAAACTGGGGACTCCGACCGACTATTTAGTCCGCGAAAATTACGTCTTAACGTATCTGAATAATGCCCCAAAGGTGGTATGCTGCTCAAAACGTCATTGTATATTAAAAACAAATATATAACTTAGATTTAGGGCGAAAATGCTATAGAACAAAATGTTATCACAGTAAGCACAACACTAAATAAAATTTCTCAATTGACCGTTCAGCTTGTCACGTAGAGCCTAGCTAAACTATCTGTTTGCCACATTCAGACTAGCTAAGCTATCAAAATGTACCACAGTAGTCCAGCTAAACTATAGTTCACCCGCACTAGATGAGTTGGGCGCGTGACATAATTTGGCCCTGGCGCACGCATCTTATCGTAAATGATGCAAGGATACCTCACTTCGACACTTAATACTTGCATCTTGCTGTTAAGGTCATTCGTTTGGGATTTGTTGCTTTCATAACTAAATGAACTGTTTCTTATCAAAAACCAAGTGCTATTGATTTCCATTATTTGTTTAATAATGAACAAACTTTTGTCAGTACGGTGTATCATACCCACACTGTTTGACTATACGTGTCGTACAATAGTCATTGCTTCATTTCGTAAATGTTGCACGGATCCATAAGGATCCTAGTTAAGCGCGAACAACACAGGCACAAACGTGTAATGCACGACAAACTGAACAATGTAACGTAATTGCGGTGACCAATGCATCCGTGAAACGTCAGGGCCCTACCGAAAAGGGGCATGTGGAGCTGTTAAGAAAATTTCCACATAAAATAATTAAAAGACAATCGCAATGGAAAAATATTCAGAATAATTCTGGTATTTACAAAATCTTAGTAATACTGCATGGTGTTATAATAAACGTGGTGCAACATGCATAACCCACAGCACAGCAGAGTATGTTGACGACGTTCACCAGCAGAAAACTGTTAAAGTTAGAGAGAAGACAATTTTTAACATATACATTACATACATATACCTAACATTTCACCATGCCAAAGACAATAACAAATTAATCAACAAAAATTGTCAAAATGCAAATTTTTTCAATTAGTATTAAAAACACGAATTTATATAATGCAAAAAACAAAACATAATAGATGCTGTCTGTGCACTAATAATACTGCATTATTTTATTCATAGTTATTGAAGTAGAAAAAACGTATCCAGACGTATTGAATAGGAACCAAAATAGTGCCGTGTACACATTATGTCCGATCCCATACGACCCGATTTCCGGTTACATTCTATTCTGTCCGATTCGATGCGGCACATCTAAATACTATACCTACCATAAAGATGTGTATGTGTGAAATTTTTTCACACTACATCATTCGGTTCTCATCCGATTCGGACCCGATAAAATTGTGCATGCCATCTCCGATCGAATGCTACCTGATACAGTGTAAACACTCTATATACTATACACCTAGAAATTGCATCGGATTGTTCGGGCGCAATGTGAACTCACGCTGCGTACCTAGGTTAGAATTTAGGCTTTCGGGTCGGCTCGGCTTGGTTCGGTTCTAGATCCGAGCTGAGCATGCCATATGTCTCAAGTGCTGAACCAGAGCCTAAGATGTGTCTTCAAGGGCCGAGCCTAATGTATCCAGAAAACCTGTGGTCGGTTCTAAAACGATATTTTCTAACAATAAATATAATTGTAAACAGCTGTTGTGCAGTACAATAGTCAACCAACTGCAAGAACAGTAGAGGCAACGTCGGCCCGGCTCTTAAAAGCTCCAAAAGCATCTATTTATATGTTGTTTGTATATTATATTCGCACTCGAAACGCAAGCTTTTGTTATTAAAAGCCTAAGAGCCGAGCCAAGCTTGGATTTCTATCGGAAGAGTCGAGCCGAGCAAGCCGGCCATGGTTCGCGAAGTGCTGAGCCGAGGCACAGTCTAAAAAGCTGGCTGTTTCTCACCTCTACTACGTACTGTCTAGTAGTTAAATGTAAATTAGTTTATCAATCGTGACTGAACTCTTTATATGAGAAGCAATCCAGATGTCCCCTCAACCAGCTCCCACAACTGAACCTATCTAAAACTGGCCATACAATAGATCTCAGAACTGCGAGTTGAATGGACCATGTGGTAATTAGCATAATCTATACCTTCATATTCCACAGTAAGGACTAAATTTGCAAGTGTGTGTCTTAACAATCTCTTTTACCCTAAACCTCATTGCTGTCCAAATCATGCCACTAAAACAACCAAATGCAAATTGTGATAAAACTCTAGGTAAACGTTAATAACACGTCTTCTGCAGCTCTGTATTCTTTTCGCTCCGCGATACGCGGGTGGGTTACGGCTAGAGGAACGAGGGGATGGTGGTAAATATAGCTTCAAAGGGACAACGCGATCCTTATGGGCGTAATCGATTCGCTTCCCTATTTCCTACGACACCTATGCTGCTGACAGTGGCGGATAAATGGGGTGGGAGAACATCCAAGATAGATCAGCTGTTAGCCACGACTGGGCAGTACTCATTCCACTTGAGGCCCGGAGGGTGAATTTGATCTGCCAGGCGTAACGTTCAATCACCGTGCTCATTGGAAATGCTCTGAATTTTGAAAAATTTTTGGCCCCACAATCAAAACGCCTAGCTACGCCTCCGGTTAGTTGGCCCAACAAACTACTTGTGCAGCCAACCATAATTCAGATATGTCCCAATATCGGAATGCGCAAAATAGCTCAAAATCTTTGCAAACGATACACAAAGCAAAGCCGTTACTGAGTTGAAGACATAATTTGTCTAAAGAATCATCTTTTCCTTAACCATTTGGGACAGATCATGATTTTAAATATACTTTCACTAAAAATCAAATAATTGAAAAATGAAAATAGCATCTATCGGTTTAGCTTAGTTAACTATCGCTTCTACAAGTTGAAACGAAACAGAATAAAATTAACTACGTACAGCGTTTAAAACTAGCTGAAATTTCACACTTTAGGAGTAGGATAACGCTCTAATAATGTTGATAGCACAGAAAATTAAACTTTTAGCGTACATGAAGTGTAAGAGCTACATCCAACGTTCACTCGTCGTAAGTGTTTCCCAGCAAGTGCATATCTGCCACTGCTATAAAATCAAAGCTGTAAAGCACCATCAGTGGATTTTTTACTCAAAAACGCTACATTAGGAATTCTGGTGACAAAACTTGACTTTAATTCCTCTATTTTTCGGGATTATCAGAAGAACGTGCCAGAAAGGCAAGTGCGCTCAGAAATCAAGTTGCAGCAGCGGAACAGTCGTTCTGTCCGATCCGCACAACTCCAGCCCCTTCGCCTCCCCCACGAAATAAACACAGATGATATGTTATTGTAGAAATAATCTTTTGTATCCTTGGAAAGAGGTTCCATTACGGGTTTTACTTTAGCTTGTCCCAGATATATTTTGCCTCAGTTTTTCCTCCCCTAGATTCAATATCATTTCCGGGTGATTGTAAAATACCGCAGTAACTGAACTTTAACGTAAATTTGAACAACATGACATAGGTGGCAGAAAAAACTTGTTTATAAACTTTATGTGCACTTTTAGCAGATAGATCTGGTCTTTCAGTTTATTGACTTAAGCCAGTTCATTTCTTAATTAGCATACCAAATTTATGCAATATTAAAATATGCACGGTCGGACATAATAAGCGAAAAATATGACTTTATATAAGTAATAAATAGTAGTAACAAGTGATTGACAACAACCGATTTAAGAAAATTTTATAGTTTTTAATAAACATAATATCAGGAGAAGGAAAATGAACGGCGGCGACTTGGATAGGCACAAAAATTCCAAAATAAAACACCTAGAAATCTTGTTTCGATCACTCAGTGGGTTAAATTATTGCTTAGATCTTCCGAAAAATAACCATTATCAGTTAGCACTTTCCAACTGAATTGGACTTTAAAATTAAAAAAGCAAACGGAGTTTTAATAGCAATAATTATAATAAAAACAATAATTATAGTATATTTAAACAAAGTTTACAACGTTGACTAAAAAGTTTAAGCACCAACCTACATATCGAAATACAACAGTTTTAAATGGTAGCATAAACCATCAAAAAATAAAAACAAAAACTGAGTTTTACGGACATATTTTCTGTCTTATAAACTAAAGTGGATGAATTTTATTTATATGTATACATAATACGTATCGAGTCAATTATTATCAAATGTAGTTTGTGAGCAATTTGTAAAACTATACCACCGTTAGCGTAGGAAAACCGTGCATTTTAGCTAATTTTGTATATCGAGGTGCTCGTTTTTAACATTGAATCCGGTACATCATGTAACGCGCCTCTTCAGTGGGTTACCTGGATTATCAAGTTACGTTTATGTTACTATCCGGCAAAGAATAATTTTGAAGCTAATATGATAGATCAGAATATCAGAAAAACAAAAGCTTCGCAGCAAGTAACAGCCAAGTGAATAATACCCCCACTCCTTTCCTTGCGTGCTGCGCTTTTGGGTACAACCTACAATACATTTTTATGTGAACACTAATTTTGAAGTAATAAGTCACCTAAATATACGTGACCGTTTCACAGTGAATGTAATATTCTAAATTTGGGAATTTATTTGGTTCAGGACATACCCAAGTTAAAGAGGCACTGGCAAGCTTGGACATGGTGGTGCGAATACGAATGCCTGAAGAACAGCAATATTGCTTTGTGCCTTTGTTGACTGATATTCGCGGAAAATGACGTTTTTCTGTTTGTCTACATGGCTGAAAACGTTGGGCTCATAATTGTCATTATGTTTGGTAACAATCTTAAGGTATGCATACTGTGCAAATTTTGCATGTTAAATGTTAAATTTTTACGCAACAATTCCTACTTTATAGATCAGTCCATTAATTTTAATAATTTTGTCTCGAAATGCCGAAATAGAAATAAAAGAGTTAGAGTAGAAAACCTGTCTGACTGGGCTAATAAAATGACACAAGTTATGTAACCTTATCAACATAACTCCAAAACCTAACCAAATCCGCCAACACGTTACTACTAAGTTATACAAATATATAATAAATTTAATGCTGTTCTCGTATTTTCGTAAAAGATTGAACCATACAGAACTTTACCGCTTAAATATGTGCCGCACACAGTGGGACACCGAGAGGGCGAATCAACAAAACATATCAAGGATCCCCTCTTATTGCAAACATCTATCCCAAATTCCGGAATCTGACCGAATCTACAGACCAGCAGTGATACTATGATATTAATTAAGAAAAAGCAAAACTCAACGAAATCCCATTTTCGGTTTTACATCGACCTCTCTAGACACGAATAAATACGCTTTGTGTACAGCTGCACGCGGGTACACATGTAAACAGTGAAATTCAAGGCCAAACGTACCAGTTGTAAAGGTATTTCACAGATCATATAATGTAACAGCCCGAAATTTTAGGGATTTCAACAAGATATTCAAATAGGGAAAATCAGCTAAATTAAGGTCAAAGCTAGGAAAATGGGTGCGACGGGCGATCGGATACCGGTGGAGCGTGACCCGGGTACTATATTGTGTACTATTCATTGCTGTTGTTATAAAAATAAAAATGTACTGTTCTTGTAACCTGTTGTATCGTCACGCTCCACCCGCCCGAGGTGCGCGGGGTGATTTTGGCACCAAAATGGAATACTTGCGACACTAAGTAGGGTATCCGGTCGGCCCCAAATGCATTTGATGATAACACAAAATGTATTGTTGTAATGTGCTATGTATATATATATTGTGGAAAGTGGTGGCGCACTCGGATGGGCCGGGGACAAGGGGCGAGATTTCCCTGATTATCTTTTCAATTTCATTGACTCGGTGCCCCGAGGTCGATCCCGGTGCGTTTCCGCGACGACGCCGTAACTATCATATAGCTAAAATAATTTACGTATTTGTTATGTATTGTGGCACTGCATGTCCAGATGGGTTGAAGTGTTGCGTTAAATTCTATCTAAAATTTAAACGGGGAGAGTTTCCTTATTATTTTAATTTGGATCTTGAGAACCTATCCTGACATGCGGTCGCGGAATAATCAAACCCATCAGTGAAGCGAGAAATTAAAACTCACAGGAAAGAAAGGTAACAAAGGTTATCCACAACGCCCTTTTCACAGGGCCCACTCAAAAGCGAAAATTTTCTTAATCTTAGGCAGCCAAGGCCCATCGGGCCTAGTTCATTGCTATAAGGGACCTATTAGGCTTGTAAATTGTGGGTTCGGGTCAATTTGTCTCCTACCCCTAAGTACTTACGGACACTTAACTAAGCGTTTAAACACCCAATTTTCAAAGTCTCAATTCTCGACCAAAATTACCAAAACTCCCCAATTTCTAGATCTCTACACCTCCGCAGGGTCTTACCCTAACCGCCTAATCGAAAACCGGGGCCACCCAACTTAACCGGTCCGAGCAGGATCCTAATAACCCTCCCGGGACACCAAAATTTTCTATCTTTAGCTCATAAAACGGCCTCTAACAGGCCACCTATCGGAGATACATTAGATTTAATATTTTCATCAGTAGGCGACCCGCCGGGGCGTGAACCTGGTCCCGCCCCCGGCCGCCTACGATCCCTAGTTATCCTGAAAACTTAAATAATGTATGAATTTTCTTATAAAATTTTAGCGCCCTGGGCGTTTGTATAAGCTTTTCTTTTAAAAGCCTCGCGCCTACCAGCGCGAGGTTTAGGTTGTTTACAAAGCTTTCTGGCACGCCTCGGCCAGTTGTCTGCAGCAAAATTTCGTCCTTTATAGTGGCCGCCAACTGCAGACCCGCCGTGTTGTTATAAGGCAATGTTGTTTCGAAGGCGGCTTGTGCTTTATTTTGTGCATACACATATGTGGCTCGACATAGTTTGCTTGAAATATTTGTCTTGCGCTCTGTATATAATATGCGTATGTGTTAGGGCGTCGGTTTAGAAGTTTAAAATCTTTTTGAAATTTGGACTGTTTTCTAATTTTAATGATTTCGGGGCACACAAGAGACAGAGACGAGGAGGGGGTGATCGGTAGTATAAAAGAAGAAGGCCCGACGCAGCGTCGGGACCAGTCGAGTAGAGTGGCCGCAGAGTCGGCGGTTTTTGGTTTTCGCTCGTGGCGGTTGTCGCCCGGGCATTTTCTCATTTTGCTTAAATGGTTTCGCTTTTGGTTTGAGTTTGCTTGTGGTTTTGCCCAGGAGGCTCCTACTGTGTAGCACAGTGTGGAGGTCCTCCTGGTGCGTTTTCCCTGCTTTTAAAATTGCGCAGGCATGAGCTGCCTTTGCGGGTGCTGGCGTATCCGACGGATGCCCCGCGCGCCCGTAAATGCAGCTCCACCAAATTCAAGAAAATTGCACACAAAATTGCACGCAAAAGTTAAGCTCTCGACTGGTTCCCCGCTCGCCGGGTCGCCGTTTTCATTTTAGACCCGGGGGGCGAAATTTCCATTTAGTGATGTGAACGGGCTAGGGGACAAGGAATACACACGGGAAGGGGGGTAGGACATAGGGACACGGGAGGGGTAAGATGTTTGTAATAAGAAACTAGTAGCGTGCTGACCTGGAGGCAGCCGTTAAGGCAAATAAGGAGTGAGTGTAAGTGCAAGTTAGTGCTAGGCTACCCGTCAAATTTACGAGCGTTTGATCCCTGAGCGTTTCATTCAAGCGTTCCCGTCAAGTCTTCTCAAAAAACCCAGTCTTCCAGACCGTTTTAGACACGGTAGAAGACTGCAATAATTTTCATCAAACAGTTTAAGATCCCGCCACAAATTGGCATTGTGAAACGAATCCTAATTTTCCAATGACCTCCAAGAGATAATGGAGCTTCTTTCGATTAGTGCTCCATCCGTACTCGCTCTCAAAGTCATGGCTTGAGTCGAGTCTAAGTCATAAGAAAATTTACCAGAACAACTCCAGGTCACACGGCTTAAAGACCCCGTAATGGGGAAGAAGAAGAAGAAGAAGAAGAGAGAGGGGTCCGCTCGGAACGGACGCAGTCAGTTACACGCATGGAGCGCTTTACAAGAAATTAAGAACGGAACCCCTGACGCTAGCCCCGAACGTTGAGCTTCTACTCTGAGATTTGCTTCGCTCCGAATAAAAATTTTAGTCAACTAACACCAAAAAATCCAGACGGGTCTCAGGCCGTTTAGACACGGTAGAGCACTCCGTCACGTATTTTTACAGTAGAACAACTATCGATGGGTCGATGCGGCTGCTCCATAGGGAGTGACGTATCAGGACCTTTCGTGCGTTGTTTCCCAATTCTCACGGTTTGCAAATTTTCTATTCTAACCACGCAGGGGTATCCGAAGTGCTTTCAGATTCAAATTACACTGGTTCCTAAACTAAGCGACCCGTTGGGGGCAGGGCAGCACCTGCCCTATTCACGCTTGTAAATGACTGCGGACTTCCACTCAATTCAAAGGAGCAAAGAACCAAAACTAGGAAATGAGACGGAGTCAGCTGCCACGTATAGTCGAGCTAAATCTTAGGGAAATTCTGGTGCTCGCACCCGTTAATCGAGCGACGACCCTGAGAAGGACACGAAGTAACTGTCTCCCGCAACTTTTCAACGAAGGAAAGGTTATAGGCGCGGACCCATAAACCGTTTAGACACGGTGGGTTTCGGCATAGCGCCCCGTTTTCATGTCAAGTTATAAATTCAAAATTTTCACAAGGCAAACAGTGTTCGGGAGGCGCGGCAGCGCCTCCCTCTTTTGACGAGGCCCCCGCTTTCTATCTGACCCTGGCGCACGCAGAGGTTGAGGACAAACTTTCATTGCAAGTAACCAGCAGCTGACGTCCGGCCTCAAGATAACGAACGGCACAAGGATGGAATACAAAAAAAAGTGCCATGACAAGAGGATGCCTGAGAGTCCAGAGCGTTTTCATAGGCAAAGTCACCAAACAGTCGGCCAGGGAACTTCATTTCAGCGTCCTGCCAGGCGGGTAAGAGAGACCACAGAGTACAAAATGTGGGCATAAGCTGAATCGATTTTTACGTGGGGATTAATCAGGTTTCACATCACCCATTCGATACCTAAATATATCACGGGGTGCCCTGCGAGGTACCCATATACTTTGTTGTATATAAACTATACTGGCTATTGGAATGTCATAATTTGTGCTTTATCTAAATAAAGTGTTAGAGTGTGAAATTTGTGGTAGGCGATTGGTGTTTTAGTGCAGTGGTCACGCTAGCCTTTTGAACAACGAAGATACAAAGTGACCCTAAGGCTAAATTTCAAACCTCGGTCTGGTCCCGAAATTCATGGCTAGGCTTGTTGAATAACTGGTGCACAACTTTACTCAAATTTACTCGCACTAGACAAGAACCCTGGGGATTGAGCTCCAGGTGTTCCTTAGGTTACTGGCCCAGCAAGAATCCTCTTGTGGAACCACCCAAATTTGCTGTCAGGAGTAGGCTCTCGCGTACCAGGCTAACACAAGGAATCTCGCCACCATTTAGGGTATAAATAGAATAGAGGGAAAGGCGAGTCAGCCTTATTACCTGTGAGCAGGCTTAGGGGTTGACTCTCCCTCGGGGGACCTTCGTACCACTAGATGCGTGGGCCGAAATAGGGGCCAGGCCGAACACCCTGGTTAACCCGCCGGCAGCCTGCTAAGCTAAGCGGTTCCCTTAGGTCATCGCATAGATCACCGGGGAGTCGTGGAAGCCGGGGTTGTCCGGGCACCACGCCAAGAAAAAATGGTGGTGCAGCTGGGATCCCTTAGGGCCAGAACTGGTCCTAGTACATAATTTAATTGGGGGCCACGCCGTGAGGCGTCAGTAAATTTTTTGGCTAAGAGAGTTTTTATTTTTATTTCAAAATTACCCGACCAGGGACCTCTCGCAAAAGATAATATTGCCTGATTGTTCTCTGGATTTGGATGAATTTGCTCGCGGCCTAGGCATTTGATCGTAACGTGATTACAGTAGATCCTTCATTGTAATTCAAATTTGGGTTAATAATGTTCGCTTGGTCGAGTTATTGTGTTGGGTCCACGCAACCCAAGGGGCATGTTGTGGTCCCGCGTTTGTTTCACTCGCTAAGCTAATTTCTACTCGCATAACAGGAGTGGGCCAAGTGTCCAGACTTAGTATCGGAAGTTTTGGGACACCGTTGGTACCTGGTTTGCGTGGACTCAGGACGAGCTTTGTGGATGTGCAGTACTGCTCAAGGCACGAAGTACAGGTTTGTGTATGAAGCATATTGGACTGACGAGATCGAGGCCGGTCTGTTGTATCCTGGCATGTGCGTGCGCGCATTGGCAAGAAGCCATTGTTTTAGAGTATTACTACGTTCTGGCGTACTGACTGACTTAGTAATATTATCGCTACCAGTTTAGTAACTAGGTGTATCGCTATTGGTGTGAATACGAGTACATTGAGTAAGCATTCAACAACGGTATTCGAAACGGATTTGCTATTTCTTAGCGCCTGGAGTATTGATAGTTGTGTGGACCTGAAAGTACCGAACTAGTACTCAGCAGCAGTGTTGGAACTGAACGGTAGCTAATTCAAAGTAGACTCGCTTATTAGTCTGACTGTGCTGATACCGAGGTAGCAACAAACTATTGTCGTCAACGAGGCGAGTTATTGTGTAAGGTGCCAACAACATCGACACGTGTTCACGGGACCCTACGTTCGACGGCAGCCGATCTAATCGCAGCTCACGTTAATCGACTCTCACACGAACGGTCGACAACTGTGACAGTACGACGCACCACAACGTAGTCAGTGCAGCAACCGGCATCGACTCTCAACTGGTTGAGTGTGATCAAGACGAATCGAGGCCTGGTCACGAATTTCATCC
>JASANE010017623.1:0-31652 GCA_030248225.1 Trileptium ribeirensis
GAGATGTCTATATTTACTTAGCTTATAAGTAAGCACACCTTTTTTGGAATGGTAACGGATATAATTAATGGCGCAGCGGCCCAAAACCGGGCGAGTTTTCTAATCTATTTTGACTAGATATTCCAAGGTTTGTTTTTGGAACTATTAAGCCTTGTATAATCCATTCGCTGATAACTTAACAATGGCTTACGCGAAGTGTTTCAACAAGTCCTTGCGGCCTTTCACTTTGATACAAAGAAAACACTTTTGATAAATAGGTTACCGGTTTCAGATATTTATTTCTTTTCCTCGTAAACATCCGTAATCGAAATTTCTCACGTATAAATAAAATAGATATTCCTTGACCTTTACGCAACAGCCCCACTTCCGACTTTTTTGTTGAACGACATTTTTTCAACTAAAAAATTTATGTTTTCAAATAGTTTGAACTAGAGCCGAGATCTCACCATTCAACCGCTTCGTAATAATTAAACGATTGAGGAGGTAAATGTGAAACGGTTATTAATCAATACCACTAAGGATGAATACAATCGGTCATTACCTGTTTGGTTGATCACTTCTGTAAGTTTATACTTATCGTAGTATCAGGAACGTAGGCAAGGTAGATGTAACAACTCAGCGATAGTGTGTAATTGCCAGAAAAATTGTATAAATAAATCGCAAAATTCTAAAATATCACGAAAAATTATCGAAACATTTCAAGTCGCTGTAGCACAGAAACTTAGTTGACAATGAGCAATCTAAGAGAACAGCAAAGCTCGTAACTGGAAAACAGATGAAATAACTCGAAGTTATAAAATGGTAGACATAATACGTCAATACTGCACCCCTCGTTAAAGTTTACAATAATAAAAAAAAATCTTTGCAAAAATCATTACAGCTTAAAGAGCACATTAATTGTGTAATTTATTTATTGGCAGTATTAGACTTACGATAACAATTGAAAAACGTGCCCGCCGATGTGCGTTCACTCGAAAAGACCGTGCGTTACTGTTTTCGACTAATGCTAAAACAAAATAAACAGTGCAAACGGACTTCGAGTTGTTTTACTACATATACATCCTAATCTAATTGACGGCAAAAGATCGAACACCTTCGACAGTTTCGTTTTCCCGGCCGCCGGACCGATGGACCAAACGCGGCAAGACTGATAAACACTTTAAAGCTACCAGGGCTTAAACACCGAAGCTATTATTCTTGATTGAACCTAATTGCTAGCTTAATCTTTCCTATTTTAATTGATCAGGGTTACCATCGCAGCGTGCAGTGCGTAACCCTGTGGAGCTGAGATTAAAGTCTTGGGCAACCTATCACTGCTATTAAGGAAAGTTAGGTCCAAAGAAGGCGCTTCATTTACTCAATGCATGACCTTCCCTTTTTTACAACTGCGGGGGGGCTTCCCAATCGGTTACCTGTCCTATCCCGTGGGACGTCTTGTAATTCTTTAAAGTGCCTACGGTGGATCACCAGTATTCTGTGAAATCAGTAATTCAGGTAAGCTTAAGATTTTATTTGGTGTTGAACTGACCATGATGCTGGATATGTTTGTTGGCCAACGACGGTTCCATTCAACTGACGTTACAACATTTTGTATGGCCTGAGGGTATCCCCATGCTAATTTACTCAACACCTTTCTGTTGGGATTTTCTCAGCGTGGGCTATTCGACTTACGAGCTTTGGGCCAAGGAAATCGACCATCTACACGACAGGGTAACAACATGCGTAAAATTAAGATTGTTCGGAATGGTTATCGATAGGACTCAGAGGCGTGCATGCAGGCTCAAACGATACTCATTCCCATGAGCGATATGACTTTTTCGATGACCTGGGATCTTTTATGGGTCGACAGACTAAGAAGGATCTAGATTGAGCGATCTTCGACAGGAGTACCAGGGTAGAATCAAAACCAGTGGTGGATACCACCACTTTCTGTGAGTAGTGGACAGTGTATGTTTGAGATTCCTCGTTCCGCTTATTTACGAGCAAGAGACTACTCGATAGCAAATGCAACCAGTTATCGCTGAACGTCAAAGTTCTACCGTTTTTTGTCTGGTTGGGGATCCCCTAGCCAATAGATTCAGGGTTATCCGGGTCGTTTATGATACGGAATACTCCAGCCGCTAGGGTCCTTGACCAACAGCGTTTGGCCATGTACCGTATGATCGCTGGCTCATGTAAAGTTAAGTGTCTATAAAGAAACTAACTATGAGTGACTGGGGGCGAATGATAAGAATGGATAGCAAGCTTTCACATCGTCAGCATCACCTTTTTGGATGGCCTGGAAGAGTTCCCAGGCTAATTGGAGTGTGGTAGTTCGCAGTTGTGGTCTACAACCGCTAGGCGGTGCGTCGACAAGAGGTGATTTATGTCGGGTTGTAAACGCTATTTTAGAAGGTAGCAACTGATTTTCCAAAGCTCCTTACTCACTATAATAGTTCACTTATCGGGTTACCCAGGAAATCCGGAAGTGCACTCCCCATCTTATAGGAGTTTAGATATAGGGGTTTAAAGTTGGCACAAAATATTACGGTCATATAAGAAGAATGTTCCGTGCCAAGTTCATGATAGTAAACCCTAGCACGTACAAGTAATTTCCCAAAGTTGAATTGTCACTGGGGTAGTCCAACTAACGAGCTATGAATTGAAGCCTGGGGTTCATATCTACCATTTACAGTACTAGGACAATAACGGATCCAAGTGGGTCCGAATTGTGTGCTCGAAGGAGCTGGCTTCGTATCAAGTTTAGAGATGTTATTACACACAGCTACTCCCGGTTTTCCAGAACTAATTGCTTATGGTGACAATTCAGTCATTGAGCTATCCAAAAAGCTTGGAGGGGGTGCTCCTCTGACTTATAGATGTCGCCACTCAAAGTTAGTCCGAAATAACCGACTTCAGGCTGGGGCAAGCTGCTGTCAACTTTGGATCGCTCAATAAAAAGTGATTTTAGGTCCTGATGAATTTAAGTGGACTTTTAGAGTAGTTTTGGTCCTAATTTATAATAAAAGTCCACGGGGCATTTATCCTACCTTCGGGTCGAACATAGGTTAGCTCCAAAATTGGTCCAAAATAGCATAGTTTAGATAGGGGTAAATTTCTATTGAGTTTGGATCGATCGGTAAAGGTTAGTTTTGTGTGCCGGCGAATTCTGTCGAGCTGTTCGGGTAGTCCTGCTCTTAGACTAGAGTAAGAGTCCGTAGGGGCCTTTACCCCTCTCTTGGAACGAGCACGGGTCTACCCTAAACATGGTCAATAATCACATTTTCGCTTTCTGTCTTATTGGATCTCATTACATCTGATAGCGGACCTAACGGGCCTTACAGTACCTGTGAAATCCTTCAAAACGGGAGCCATGATGAACTGGCGAGCAGGGCCTGAAATTCGGACCCGTTCGTTTTTCCTCTTTGCGTTTCCCCCTTCTGCGTCTCCTATCCCCGATACAGTGTCCTGCCACTGTGTTGTTGCTTGTGTGTTGTATGTGATTACAATGCAATTTTCACTGCATTGTGTTCTCTCGAACGCTGGTAATTTTAATATTACCTAGGGGCGTTCGAGGGATAGGGGCGACGGTGGAACTCAGTCATTGTGCAACAAAAGCCTATGATGACAGAGAGTGAAAGGAGAGAAATCTGAATGCCAATCTCAAACCCAATGTACATATATGCACCCCGAATATATATACAGCCTAACGGGTCACAATGCCGGAATATAATAAAACCTGAAAAGTCAGCGATCAAGTCGTTCTGTAAAAATTTGAGGGTTTTGCTCTCATCGGGTCTGAGGAAAAACTTTTCTACATCCGCGCTAATTCCAAAGTGTGGAGGCGCGTGCTAGATGCTTTTGTCCCCAATTTTGACCTGAACTTGCTCTTGGATCGTTGTGACCCTCAATTTGTCACTAACGGTTTGTTGAACTGGTGTAGCTTCCCATTTATTACCTACCAGTCCATGATTATTTAATAAACGTATCCTGGTTATTTGCGCAATCCCACTAATACTACCGGAGATGATTGTATCGGTCCTACGAAGTGAGTAATTTGACGCATTCCCGGCTCGAAAGAGACGCACGGGCTTATGTTTGACCGGTAATTCCTACAAGTTGAATGGCCCTGACCTAACGTCGTAAGAAATTTTCGATACACACAATCTGACAAAATTCGATACAATAAACAACCAATACAAGCTGAACGCTACACTGTCGGTCTATTGCATGGTTAATATAGAGATACACTCCAGTGATGTCGATGGTGATAATTGATGCCCGTTGTGGGTTTTCTGTAAAACATTGATTGGTATCCAAATGTATTCAGGATCCCAAGAAGAAATAGGCGGGGCGACCAAAGCTGTAGTAAAACTCGATGTCAGCTTGGGGGCAACGGTTTATCGTGATGTCTGCACAATTAAAGTTGCTAGAGTCGTTCACGGAGCTTGAGTGCATTTGGAAACCGCGATACTCGACCGCGATTCTTGCTAACTCACAGATTTTCGTGATGCAATGCATAAATATGAATTACTGCATAAACCCAGTATGAGGTTGGACAAGGGCGATGTAATTCACCTATTCTCTGGTCGGTATTGTCATTAATTAGTTCACTTAGGGCAACTAAGACCTAGGAAAATTGACTTCGGCTTAGCAGTTTGAAACCGTACGTTGCGAATACAAGCATAAATCACAAAACATGTGTATAAAGTTCATAAAGTAATGTATTGAATAATAGTTATCATACAAACGAAAGCTATGAAATAAGTCCAATGAATATTTCAATAAACATCCAGTGACAAAGCACCCCATTTTGATTCCGAGACCGTTTGCTGAAACTCAGCCGATCCTAAAAATTTCAGAGTTGTCGACCCCAATCTAGGACCACGTCACAGCTACAGAGTTGTGCCTTGGTACCCAAATTTTCTTAACTCACTTCCAAGCAATTTATTTTACGCGCCCGCGGCATAGTGGGGCCCGTGAAGGCCCATGCCCCTTACCGAGGAACGTGATACGTTCGGCCCCGATCGCTGTCCGGGCGCCGAACATTCTATTAAAACTGGAAAATCAAATTTTGCAGTAGTTCTGTTCCCAAATGATTCCTACAGTAAGCTTCCAGTACTACTACTTACCGTCAACAAAAGATTTCAACTGTGATCTGCCGAAGGAACATTTCTTGGCGGTCTCAATTCAGCTCAATAAGCTTGAAAATTTTATCTGTAACATCTAAATTATTTGTTTAAAATCTACCTATGATCACGGGGAACCAGAGCGACTTCGACTATCAGGTCCTATCTAAGGTTCGGGCTGGAACTTTTGACCGAAAGTAGGAGGATTCCAGGAAAACTATTGGTGTAACTATTCTAGAACGAAGGGAGTGCCATGCGGCGGACGGAGAAATCAACTAACATGGTCATGTATTTGCTACCATCATGCTCAGCATTTTATGGATAATGTTTGGTAGTAATAACCCTATAAACACATAACCTTGGGGAAATTAAACCCCCTTTTGATTTGTCCTAACTTCCCGCACCCATACTTACATCTATGATCCCAGCGGGAAGCACCAGCTACTACCCCTTCACATGGCACTGGACGCCATGTGGATTCCTCGTCGACCATCCGATCCAAGTTGATGTGCAAAAACCAACAACAAAACAATGTCGAAAACACAATGAAATATCCACGGAGCCGGTCAGTAGAGTTGACAGAACTCCGCGACGTCAAAGTCAACTGATTTGATGAGTTTAGTCGTAACTTCGAGATATGAGTCTATACTTTAGTATGGGACTTATGGTGTTGTCCAATCGAAGGCGTTTTGTCGTCGCCCGTTGTTTTCAATTTTGTTTCCGATAGCCAATCGGAAAACTTCAGAAGTTCGTGATTCTAAATTTACCGTAAACCAATGGAGTCATTTAGGGAGAGTGGAGAACAATAGGAAAGCCATCTACCGAATGGGGTCGACGGTTATATTTTCTAGCAGAATTTTTCTTTGTTTCCAAGCCTTAAATAATCTGTTTACGGAGAGCGAGAAAGAAAACGAAAAAGAAACAAAACGGGCATGGGAAGGGTATCTGGGCTACACGATGATGTATAAATCTCTTACCGGAATAGCTACTGAAACAGGTGGGAGCGAATACAACGCTCACGATCGAGTGATTTCGTAGAAACAAAAAGGTACGAGCAAGCTTTCGTCATGTCCCGTACACAGTGTAAAGAGCAGAGATGGTCTTGGTTGTAAATTCTTTTAGGTAGCAAGACGGTGCTCAAGGGGCCTATATGGAAAGTTCCATGGAAAATCGTAAGATGTTATAAACGCGGAAATCGTATCGATTCGAGGGTAAATTAGCCTAATTCGATCGGTTTCGTTATCTCAAAGGGTTACGGGACAGGACGGGCACCTATGACGAGATGGTTCAGCAGTCTACCGGGAAACTGACGGGTAAAAGGAATTAGCGGTCAGATGGGCTAATGTATGACAGAACGTCATCAAATGACAACAACAACCCTACCTAGCGTAAGCAGTAGTTGTTTAAGCAAGTAAGTGATGAAATTAATAACATAACTCAATATCTTATTGATCAATTTGGATACACAGGTCCTCGTTGGAAAGCCCGATTAATTTTGTACCGAAAGGCATTCGGACCATAAATTCAAATTTCTAAACGTTAACCGTCCGCGGCTCGTTGAAACCGTGTCCCGTTTTCCTCGGTTACAAAGATAGATCGACATTGTTGCTTTCTTTTCTTGATTCTTCCTTCCCAGCTTTGCCATTATATGTATGATGTTTCGGTTAAGCTATGTACATTTGATATTTCGACATTCGGTGATTCACCAGAGAATATGAGCGACGTTGCCATTCGTTTTTCGGCGAACGGCCGAGGGGCTTCCTACTCGCGAGCGGCCATTGTTTTGACCCCATATGCGTGAGAAAGTCTCCTTAAGGTTTGATCTGGCAGGAGTCCCTAGAAACCTAGAAAAATTTTCTTTATAATTGGTTCGATGCTATACATTTTTCCTTTTTCCTCCTCCGGCACGTCTCCTAATTTCAACACATACATAAATATAAAGCATAACATATACGGTAAACAATTATGATGACATTAAAAGCGGTTATTAACGCATACGTAAAAGCATAGCATAGCAAACAATGAACGGAAAATGTTATACGCAAGCAGTACGGGTACATGGCGCTTTGCGGGCTAGGTTCATGCGATATGTGTCAACGCATGTTGGGGCGTCATTGAGTCCATAACGGACCTTTAAAAGAGCGCGGGCCAATGTAGCAGGCGGAACGGCTCTGTTACAATAAAAACTAAAATATTACCGTTAGGTTTACTCATAGATAGCAGAAGACGTTGCATTATTCGCAGGGGCAGGCGTCACATATGAATAGCATACATAGGTTGTGATAACTTTTTTATTAAATAGGATACACTATCAAATGAGCAAGATCGTAAATATAAATTTAGATGTTAATAAAAATCATCAAAGTAGATCAGATAACATAAGTTTATAATATGTATCATACGTACTATGTAATTAATGAAATTTTGCTCCAACTCTAATAATTCAGGAGCTTTTGACGTATTTGCCTAACTTCTGCCGTATTATAACAGGATGATTCAGGCTAATATAAGCCCGTTTTTGATATTATCGTTTGTAGCTAGGTTATAAGTGCACCGATTTAGCTGAAATTTTCACTGTGAATGTGCCTTCAAATGGCTTGCATGCGGAAGCCATATTGATGAGATATACACTCGTACAAGGAAAGGCACACTACAAATTTATATTTTAGTGCCATATCGAAAAAAATTTTGATGCGTTTCGGTGATAGGTGTCAAGCCTTATGCAACGTTAAAACCAATTGAAACGGTAAAACAATTAGCTCACTTCGTTTGTAAATTGTGAGTTAAAGAGCAACGTCCATTTACTCGAGATCCTAAGCATTAGCCGAAACGTTAACTATGAATTCACCTAATTTTGACGCCGTTCGACAGCTATATTCAATATTGCTCGAATGTTGTGCAAAAATTATACATATATTGAGAACGAAATTTTTCCAAAAAAATTTCGGATAAGCAAAAATAATTGTGGATATGATTCTAGAGTCATATATATTACAATATTGTGGGCGTTTCATCAAAATTACCATTTCTCTGCTGGTGACGAATCACCTAAAGGGCCCATTTGGGTATTACAAATCGTAACCTGTTAAAACTGATCCGATTAGGCTCAATTATTCACAAACATCTTACGTAAAAGACAAGCAGCATGCTCCCCTACAGTTTCATTATTGTTAGCATAAAATTATTAAAATAATGTATCAAAGAAAATTAAATTAATGATACTAACCATACATACTTACACTCCCATATGTCAGGGGTAGCCGGAGTCGGCGGGGAGGAGGGTTGGGCAGAGCCATCAGGGATTAGGGGGTGGGAGAGGTGGTAGCACCTGAATCCCTGCGTCGGCATATGGCTACAAACCCAACGGTCTCAGTTCAACATCTAGTATAATAGCCATCCATTAGACATATTGGTATTCTTGCGGACAGCTCCTACAGGTAGAACTGTCCAATTTTTTGCACACGCCATCCTATGATACCGGCACTGTAACGCACACGAAACGTAGGCATGGTTGCCAACATTGCACGCGCAATGTTGATATGGCCGCTACCATTTCCCATTAAAATATAGATATGGTTGCTATATTGCAAGCACTATGTTGATGTAGTCGCCACCACTGTACGTCAAATGTAGCTATGGTTGCTACCATTACACGCGACAATGATACGCTCGCTACGATTGGGCACGAAATGTGAATGTGGTTCCCTACCAATGAATGCCCGATGCTGATGCGATCGCTACCTTTGCACAAGATATGCAATATGGTCACAACTGTTGCACTAGCTGGAAATTTCAAGCAAATCAGTCAAGTATACATAATTTCATAACACCATGGTGAAATCCTTATGAATAGAGCCAAAATCTGGGGATGCGGCAGAATTTCGTTTATGTATGCACAAAAATGATTGGATTATTTTGTTGCAACAGCAGCGATGGATTATACAGCCACATGGAATGAAAGCAATTGATACAAAACTCTAGGACACATGAAAATTTCAAATATGTTAGACTTTGGGCGCTTATAGATGCAAGCTGTGTACGGCGCCGTATCAGGAATTTCATTTATAAGCTATGCTATAAATCACGAAATCGTCCCAAAATATATGTTTATCATCTTAAATGCCAAGTTTTTGCGTGTTAAAGCAAGGAATGATCCAAGCAAAGTGTTATAAGAAATTTTGTGCTATTTATGAATATGTATAAACTGCGTGATATGATGTTATGTGCAGCCTGTGAAATATATAACCTCTGAACTCAGATAATGATGCATATATATTTAAACTGCGCTGAAATAGTTCCTGCAATTGACCTACTTGTGATAATAAATAATTATCAGGCTCAATAATTGTAAAGGCAATTATCGTGGCGTTCATTTATGTAGGCCAAATATACCATCAATTTTGAAACGGGATTAATAAAATGATACAAGTTAAAATAAGTAAAACTTGGAATTAGGAGTAAGATTTGAATTCCAATTTGTTAGGTACGCTCAAGATTTGTGGACGAAAATATGTCTATATTTGCTTATCCTGCACCGCCGACTTTTTGCAGTATATTAATCAGTATTGCTTTTCTTTGAAGTTGCTGGTTTATTACAGAAATTTCCAAGTTCTCTATTTTTGTGCACTAAGACCCAACAATAGTGTGAAAGGCATTCGAGCTGGAACTGTCCCAGAGTTTCTAGTCCAGCTACCTGTTCACACAAGTGCACAAATACGCCTTGGTAGTAAATATGTAATTGTGCGAGACCTATATTGTTCAATAATAAGAGTTGGAACTAAAGTTTCTCAAGCTATAAACTATAATCAAGCTGCTTACACGCTGTTTTTGTGCTGTAGTCACCAATTTATATGCTGCGTTTTCTGAAAATTCATTAATGTCACGCTCGAGGAGGATTATCTGGCACAATGATTCTTATTTCTGCAGCTATTTCTTTCTCGCATTAGGTTTTATTTCTTTTATTTTTCGCGCGACCGAAACTTTTAATGAGTACTATCGTTAGTATTCTTTCGACTCGCTAAATCAAAACTATAATTATTACATATACTAGAGTGCGTAATCATTTATTGTTATTTGTTTTCACGACGTTTTATCTATATCGTATCGCTGAATCCACAGTAATGTTTGTAATCGGCAACACTGCTACAGGTAAACAATACGGAACGGTGCACTGACAAGTTGTATAACGTAAAGTAATTCATACGCAATGGTGTACATTCAGTAGTTGAAGACAGTTTTCTTTGGCAGAAATAAGCAGAATCCACAAATAATTAAATGCAAGAACTAATAAAAAATCAAAAACTGATATTAATTTTTGTAAATGCTTATGCACTATTATGGCACACAATATGTTCGGAAAAGCAAATAATGTGCTTATCATGTTACAAGTACAAAAATGCCTGAAAAAGCCATACTGTCGTAGACGAATTATGGGATGGATAATTGTGTATGACGTGTGCTACATAAGGCTTCAAAATTCATAAAATCTGTTGGGCCTTTAGTGCACTAAATGAGAGAAATATACACAATTTTTATACCAAATCCCCACTAACCTTATAGAAAAGAAGTATAACCCATTATGCTATTTGGCCGCAGAGATACAGTCATCTGGTTGTGCCTTTTATTTATTTAGGCTATGTCCAAGCTGAAGTTTGTGACACCGACGGTCCAAGCGAATTTCTGCTCGTTTATGCATTAGAATCTTGTAGTGACTAGTATCATGGCAAATTATTAAATAGCTAGATATGAAGATTCTGTTTCTGGATTTCCCCTATTGTTTTTCATTTTTGATTCACTTTTTTTAATTGTCATTAATGCTGCGTTCACGTTATAATGTCCCCAACGTTTGGAGCCTATGTA
This sequence comes from Trileptium ribeirensis, assembly GCA_030248225.1. Classification (NCBI taxonomy): domain Eukaryota; kingdom Metazoa; phylum Nematoda; class Enoplea; order Enoplida; family Thoracostomopsidae; genus Trileptium; species Trileptium ribeirensis. The sequence continues at coordinate 10,968 of JASANE010017623.1, forward strand.
CACCACACAGTTTCAGACACACTGCTGACAGGGTGTCTTAGACACCCCATGTTTTTAATGAATATTTTCAAATGTAGTTAGTTACGAGTATTACCATTTCTCGACAGTGTCAGGCACACTGTGTCTTCTGGTAGTTTTATTGACAGTGTTCGGAATTATTTGAGCAATGTTCATATTGGCTAGAAACAAATATTGTAAATTTAGAAAAAACTACACAGGACAGTTGATTAATAAACCGCATTAGCTACAGACGGTGTCCGTTATAGTTAATTAGCGCCAAATTGGTAGCAAAGGGTGTGTACGCCACTGTCAAGACACAATGTAGTAGCTAGGGGTGTGTCGTACACCCTCTACAATTATTGATTTACAGTATAGGTGTCACCCTGACTGTCTATACGGTAGGGTCGCGACTACAGGGGCCCAAAAGTTCCAAACAGTGGGGACATTATAACGTGAACCCGGCATAAAGATCAATAAATTTTACGGTGGTTGAGAATTCGTTGACCTAGGTGCGTAGTACTGTCTTATGTGAGATTCTTGATTTTATGGGCTCTCTTTTTAGTAAGATCTTGTAGAATTAATTCAAAATTCTGACGCTTCTATGCAATGCTGGCATCGTTTCGTCTAAACCCTGATTCGCAATTATCATTTAGAAAATTGCAGCGAGTCTTGCAGGTCCATTTCACCCTTTTAGATCTCCGTTGAAAAATTAGTTGTTGATAAAGTATTATGACCGAAGATTTAAATCCAACCAAAATTCCAAAGTTTTACAACGCTATACATACCATATATATTTACATAACACAGTTTATATAGTCTAAGTTTATTTAGTCAAGAGCAGCTTACGCTGAAATACCGGCTGTAAAACGTTTTTATGCTCAATCTTGCAGCTCTACTGTTTTTCGTGATGAAGCCATTATGTTGTTAACCGCTACGCTTTAGAAAGCACATCATTTTAAAGAAACAAACGAAACAGAAAACCACCATGGGCTGCAGCTTTTAATGCAAATGTATTGAATGGCAGGAAGAACTACTACTGAGGAGCGTTCATGAATGGAACGCTAAACTTTCGCCGTAATAACAGCTCGAACTTGAAGTTTATTAGATTTTGATCGAAAAACGGTATTCGTTCCTATTCGTGTAGCTTCCGTTTTTCACGTTCATCATTTGAGATTGTTCCTTGTATCAGACTGTGTCGTAATGGACGATACATTCCATGGCTTTATGTTTTTGTATTTTAATTCAGTTAAATGATTTTGTGGTTGTTGGTGAAGGCAATACTAGCCACTCTTTATTACAGTAAAATACAAGATACGTTTCACAGTAGTCTAAGTTTTTATAGCCAAAATTGTACCTTGTTTGCCATGTAATCGGCAACACTAAACTTCAAAAATGAAAAGTGGATAAGAGTATTTTTCCCAAAAGTGTAACTGATATTTATCCGCAAATATAAAATTTTGTGTCAAATTTTGTATGATTCTATATCCACACTGTGGCCATTGGTTATCTGATTAAAATATAATTTCCCAAAGAATTGAAATGACTTCTACAATGCTGGCACTAATGGTTTCACAAATTTTAATATCACGGAAATTAAAAAAACCGTGTTAACAATAAGATTCAATTTATTTCTTTTTAGGCTATCTCAACTTCCATAAAGTTTCGATTATATCTCATTGCATTAAAATTTACGTGCTTTTCTTTGTAAATCACGACGAAACAAATCGGGATAGATTATGCGTTCAAGGTGGTGCAATGGTAATAGTTTGCAAATCACGGATAAAGAGTCTTCGTAAAAGTAGAGTGGTTCGTAATCGGCCAGTTTCTCTGCACATTTCACACAATATCCTTTGTATACCATACGATTTACAAAACCCAGTACTGAATGAGAGTGTAATATTTGTTAAACATTTATATTGCGCATACATCTTTTTCGTAGTGTAAAATTATATTGATCCTACCGTCGCAATTTGTTTAAACATATTGATATTTATTCTGATCCAAGACAGCTTTTGCGTAACAGGATCGTTTCGGTCTTTTAAGTGTGTTTTGCAGGATTTTGGTGACAAAATGACTCCGGAACGCCCAAGGCGCTTGTAACTTAAATAGGACGATGATTGTGGGATAGGATTGCGACAATCAAATATGGTTTGCGGAAATCCAAGTCATTGTGAACTAGGTTTTTGCATGGTGCCATGGTTTTGCGTTGATAATGTTGCTTTGTTTTGCTTATTAATACGTTGTTACTTATATATATGCCTATGTTAGGCTTCGTAATTGCATGCCTTATTTTGTGTCATGTACATATGTCGCTGTTTGAATTTTGGCGTGAATGCCTTAGGCGGACTCACGTAAAATGATGTAAGTTCCGACATCATAAGAGTATGAACCGATACCATGGTGAGGAGAACGAGGTGTCAGCGATATAAACGGGACATTAAAAATTTACTGAGCATTCAGGAAGAACAATCGGAACTCGACTGGCCCCCCTATACTGCTGCAACACTGGGGTTACAACCGTCTGGGAATAGACGGCCATCGACCGCTCACTGGGAAGTGAACGGCGAACGTTTGAAGGTCGGGTGGATAGTAATCGAAATTAACTATACCAATTTGACCTAGACTGGACAACAATACACGGCAATGGCCGCGGAGGAAAACGAAAACAACAGATTGAAAACAATAAACTTATGAAACCTGTAGTTTCCGAGTACTCGGAAGTGACAGGTGTTGGGTTAGTTTGTCAGCCCTTAACCGTCTAACCGTTGATATTCTGAGAAAAAACCTGAGTACTTTTAGATACAGAATTTCACGGCCTTTCCAAAGAGATCACAACAATTGAAATCTTTTGAGGATTTAACTCTCAAATTAGAGGGAAACCCCGCTAAAATTAGAGAAACATTCGTTACTTACGCAAAGTTTGGGATTTGGTAGTGGTTCGGAATAGGCATATTTTCAATGCAACTACGTATATTATTCATATTTGGTTTTAATGTCCTCGTATCTCCTTTCTCATTTTCTCGATCGAATACTCCACCACCCCGGCTTTCTGGCGGAACCTGCAGCATTAGGAATTATTCTATCCCATCAGCGGTGTTGACCGACTTGGCCAGATCAACGCTTTTATAATTCTTAATCTGCTTGAACGCAACATGCTTCACGGGAACCACATATGTTGCTGAATATACCATACTATTGGATAACTAACGAACACCATTGGGCTTTGTTGCGTGCTTTGTCTCACCTAAGAACAGCAGCTAAACTTCAGTGTTAACTTCATGGATATCTAAAATCGCTTGGTCACCGACGTAATAACCAATCCCTTGTATTACAGTTGTTTAATTGGCAGAAGTTTATACGTCATTATATAGCCCACCCGTTACAGAATCTAATGAGCCCAAGCCATTAAACGAATTGCCCCTCCGTTTTGTGCTTGTTTTACGATACATATTATAGAAAGTGACACCAACTTCCTCCTTTTTGTATCACCCCTATATTTGAACCCCAACCCTAAACACATACATGCCACTCGTTCAACTCGCCTGCTCATGGCTAATACAACGATATACAATGGGCCTCCGCTCGACATCCCCTTAGCTTGCCACAACTCGTTAAAGTGCACCCAGTTCAGGTTATAATCGAATTATGGAACAGTAGCAATGGTTTTAGTGCCGAAAGATTGTTAAGCTTTGGATTTCCGCATATTATATAGAGATTCTCAAGAACACATAATAAGTCGTTGGAATTGCGTACAGAATGGCTAGATTGTGTTACAATTGGAAAATCTGCTCTTGGTACAGAACTGCACGCCAAGCCGTGCTGAAAGACTGCGGAGTTGCCAGTCTGGGCATTGTTTAGCTTTTTGCCGGTTCTAACAGATACACCGATATGCTCTGAAATCCGCCTTGATAAGTGTCGGTAAGAACTACCGATGTAGTCCGCTTCACAAACGGAACTTGAATATTTGTTAACAACGGAAGATTTGTGGACATCCGGGACGCGGTCCTTAAAACTAAGGCAATGGTCTATTATTTTGCCTATTTCAATGACAATTCGTAACTTAAGATTCGGAAAAGCTACTTTGAACATACGCTGTGTGTTTTTTCTAAGGTGATGCGTGTACGGTCCTAGATAAGAAAGCTTCAGCATGCAGTACTTATCACAGATATCATATGATTGTGAGCTATCTATCAATAAATGGTCAGTTACTGCTGCAGAGGTTGATTTTGTCGACATCCATTTGTCGACGAACGATCTAATAGTGTTATAAATAAGATTATCAGGAAAGCCGTTATCGTGAATTGCAGGAATTGCATGTATTGATCACGATTTTGTAATGCTGTGAAGGTGTCATCGACATAGCGTTTGTAGTGTATAGGTCGAAATTCCTGTGGAAACGATTCGATCCATTTACATTTCGATTTATTTAGGAAGACGTTGGTTAGTGTAGGACCAGCGGGGAGCCCATAGCAACGCCATCAACCTGTTCATGCATAGTACCATTAAACAGAAACTGTACATTTTGGACACTTAACCTAATGCTCTTCGATAAGCAGTTGTGCCGGTAGTGGCGAAACAATTTCATTGCGTGTTTACACATCCTCAATTTGCCAAGGTTTCATTAACTGGAACATTAGTGAATAGAGCAGTAACATCAAAGCTAGCCAGAAATTTGTCACCACAGTCAGAATTAGTGATCTGCTGGGCAAAATCATAAGAGTTTCGTATAGTGTATCGGTTTTTCGTTAGCCGATCCAAGATAGTTATTAAAAATTGCGCCAATTTGTACATAGGCGAATTAACTCATGATATCAAACCTGAGTGGTGTGCCATTTTGATGAATTTTAGGAGATCCATATAGGATGGGTGGCTGTGAGCCTGAAGCTAGAAATGATCCTTATTGGAGCGCTATAATATGCTTAGAATCTTTGAGTAGCTTGAGAAACTTGTTAACATTACATTCCGTGCGGACGACCGATAAGTATGGATCCTGCTTATTTGATTTAAGTGCTGACTTGTCAACATTACTAAGTTCCACATTCGACTGATTAAAAATGCAATCAATATCGGTAGAGACAGAGTGATCGGTTGCTAACCTATTCTGTTGCAGTTTTCGTAGATGTTTGTTCTGGTCCGCAGCAAGAATTTTAGCGCTGAGCCATCTAATATACGTAGATACTATATACCAATATAAATAGCTGATTGCACTTTTGAGAGCCGATCCAGTTTGATTATATAGCTTGATATGTAAGGCGCTAGTCCTTGGGTGGCATTTAATCTCGTTTCCAAGCACTTTGCCAAAAAACTGGGCCAGTTGGTAATATTGCGAATGATTGCATGATTTTTAATTTTGACACGAAAGTTGGAGTAATGTTATGGTCTATGCAGTGTCCAAGAAAGCCCATATGAGCCTGGCACTTGTTATAATGGAGCAGCGCGTTTTTGTTAGATTTATACAAATGTATTTAGATCTAAGACTCGTTATGATCCCAGTTGGAAATTGCACGCTAAAGAGACGATTAACGAACGTTAGAGTCAGTACATGCGCTTGGAGTGCCATCAACTATGGGTGCCTTGTAGAATCACAAAAATCAGTTTATTGAAACAGGACCGTTCTGGGCCGGTACGTGCTCTTGCAGGATTGTGGAGCTAAAATCACTTAAACATAAACATAAACTTAACCACAAAATTGAAACGTCGCTTTTCCAGCGGTCCCTCGGCGTACCCGCTAACGTCGGTGGAAATTCGAATTTTATAAGGATGACCAGTATATTGCATGGTGCCAGGGTCGTAATTGTGACATTGTGTTGTTTAATATTGCTGCATTAACTTGCTTATTATAACCTCGCTAATTAACATTTGATGTTTATTTTGCCACTTGATGTTCATTGCTCATGTACGCCTGTTATATTTTGCCATTGCATGCGGTACTTGGCGCAGTTTGGGTATTTATTGAAACTCAAGCTGAAATCCTCTGGGGAACAGGTTCAATCTTCAACTTGATCGAAGCTTGAAAAGGGAAATCATGAGTCGTCAGGGGAGCTGACAGCTAAAACTTTTCGGAACTCGACCAGTCGTCTACTAGCAGTAAAACTTCACGATTACGACTGTCCGGGAATAGGAGGCCATAAATCACTCGATTTAAACCATTGGCCCACTAGGGATTAGAACCCAAAGTATCAATTTTACTTGGGCTGAACAATACATGCTGCCATGGTCACGCGTAATTCGCGTAGCCGTGATCATGGAAACAACAAAAAAGCTAAAATTGAACTAATGGAAATCGGGGGTACGGTAGCTTCCGTTTATTCGGAAACGACGGCTGCGGGGCCTGTTTGTCGGCCCGTAGCCGCTCACCGGTTCAGATTTCGGGCAACCGCCCCCAAGACTTTTTGATAAAGAATTTTACGGGCTTTCTAATAAGGTCAAAATACCTCAAATCGCACGCGGACCTAACCGTAACATTAAGCAGTGAAGCATTCTATATAAATTTCACAGTTTTATTTATATCCTATATAAATATATATAGACTGACATGTCGGGGCGGAACGCGGGGTAGGATTGGAGACAAGTAGCGGCCCCCTAGAGGCTCGGCCGAGGGTGTCCCCGTCAACCGTTCCCCGGGTGGGTGCCCCATCCCCCACCCTACTTGGGGCGCCTTCCGATGACATACACTCCCTGGGACGTTCGAAAATGGGCGTTCTAAGCTGAAAAATCATGACTAGTCGCGATTTTGCTTGACGTTCCGAGATGTCCTCATGACTGAGAATCATCTTTCATATCGCAGCTAGCTGGTCGGCGTACCAAAGCGATAATGACGGCGGAAGCAGCATATGGTGCTTGAACGACGTTTAAGAAGGATTTCACAGGCCGATTTATCAGGTTATGTGACTGATCGTGGTTGCGCAGATGATTAGTCTCTGAGTTCTGCGATCATGATCCGAATTGCTTTCTGGTCATTATGCGCTGTGTTACGGGGCCGACGTAAAACGACGAGGAAACGATTGAGTAACCCACTGAAAGAACAGATTTTGGTTTGACCCCAATCTACACGAGTTGCGAGTTATTGCGACTAGTTTTGAACGTCTTCAACGGCTTAAACGATCGCTAACATCTCATTGATCAATGTTTTAGAGATAATTCAAGAAACATCTGACGCTAATGGGGTGACCGATGCTACCCATATGCGGGAAATTGGGGCTTCAGAGTTCACGCTCGCAGAAAATTCGGAGTTGAGATCACAGATGTTTGACTATTAGGAGGGTTCAAGTTTGATGTCGGCAAATTCGATTGAAGCCAACTCTCTCTAAAGTGATCAACGGCTTACGGTAAACACCAAACAAAAAATTTCCCTATTGGACCTCGTGGTTAAGGCTCAAAAAAAATGGGCGGTGGACGGTCGTCACCGATTGGATAGCGACCGAATCGCTATCCTATAACACAGGCGAGAAATCCGAGGTTGGGACCAACGCTCGAAAATGTGGAATCAGTTCGACTTCGACAGCGCGGAGTTCGGTCGACTTCACTGACCGGCTCCGACGCACTTTCATTGATATGTTTTCGTGTAGTTTTCTGGGCGGCGCCTCGGTTTTATTATGGCTTTAAAGTTGGGTACGATGCTTTATGGGTTATAGGCGCTAAGTGTTGGGAACGTCAGTCTTCGCTGAGGCTAAGCCGCTGACAGCAGACTACTAGGATTGACAGTAGACGAGCCCGTTAAACTTTCCCAACGAATGTAGCTAACTGCCCCCACCCCCAGCGTCGATCTAGTCTCCGGGTCGTCCCACCCTCTCGTTCCGACATGCTACTTATACCAATGTCTTGAATTTTGCCAACAATGTCGACTTCTGATTCAGATGCATAGGTAAAGCTTGTTAGCCGAAGTCCTTGTGATTCCTCGCGGTCCTAGGTAGATTTTAAAATTCGTTCGGAAGTAGTAGATCCACAATTTTTCCTGCTGTTTCTGCCAAGTTATGCTAGAGAAAATTTTTCCCTGAGACGACCGCGGTTAAAAGTTCAACAACGATCAAGGAATTGTTTGAACATAAGGGTTGTTTTGTGGTTCCTGGCTGAATGAATTTGTTTAAAAGTTTTGCAGCTTAGTGGAATGTCCGACGCTCGTGCCGCTGCTGAGGTCGAGCGAATTTGGGATGTAAACTAAAGGAGTTGTTTTCATCTAGAGCTAAGCAAATTTGGGACGGAAAAGATTAACAAATTTCTAAATCTAAAACTACACATGAGCCTTAGGGTTACCAGTTCTATTGGGAATTGCCCATGTGTTGTTTTACTTTTCTGTTCTGGCTTTTGCGATTGTTCGATTTTATTTTGATTTTATCTCTGATTTGATACAGTATACGTATAGTGTAGTATAAGGAACAGGGCCCGATGCTCCAGATACTATAGTATAGGTGGAAAACTGAAAAAACCAGTCGGGAAAATTCCATAGGGTTGATTTGTGACTGATGGACGACCCTTTTAACAAACCCCTCGCCCCCTGGCCATAAACGTATGTCCATGCAGTATATAAAATAGTGGAGTTATGCAGACCAGCACATAGACTCTGGTGTACAGTAGACCAGCACACCAGAGTACACCGACCCCTGAAAGATGACCAGGAAAAGTGCCGACACTGGAAACAGAATCTACCAAATTAGGTGGCAAGAGAACTGTTGTTGCGCCTCTCCCGGGTAACCAGTGAACCACCAACAAATTGTCTGGCCTGTGCCCCTTGCACGACGCCTTAGCCGGTAAAATGATATCGGGAACCGTGAACAGAGAAGAACGCGTACTACGTGGTCATTGTGAGCTTGGAGTATTGCATAACTGTCCCGAAACATCCTATGTTACAGCAAAATGGTCACCATATTTCTTACATGATGGGGCAGCCGTCTAAAAGGTAGTAGGTGTTATCTATCAAAAAACCGCCCCTACGGTGGATTGGTATGACTGCTAAACGAAATTTTGAGGATTAAATACGCGTGTTTGACTGAAGCATCGTTTCTCAACATACCCTGATTTCACTTCGTGTCTCGTACATTGCCTGTAAACCCGCGCCTAATGGTATCATATTTTTCTCTATTCTGATAACCATGTATTATGCATTTCAATGATTAATTGGCTGCAGTAACGCCATGAATTATAGCCACCAGTGTATCGCGACCTTATGCACAATGCTGTGTTGTTCATACCCTCTCTAGCTTGCTCCCAGTCATTTACCGTTCATTCCTCCCTGTCTGCCGTCATCCTGTTCTCGCGCATGGGAGTCTGCTGCCCTGACCTCGCCTGTACCCCGGACTGCTAACCAGCTCAGTGCCCTACCTTCGGAACGATACACCCATAGCAAAATGGTTTTACTGTTTTGAATTATGGTAGCGTCGCGCGCCACGCGGAGCGAATTTCGAAGCACATCAGTTTCTGCTCTGAAACCCATAGCCGCGCCAACGTCGATAAATTTGGGGGATTACCGAGCCTCTGATTTCTGATGTCCCGCCGAGCCGGGACCATTCTTGCTCGTAACCCCGCTGTGGGCGCAGACCCAAAACGATAACCCAAATTGTACTACCCCCTCGCTTCTATGGTCGATGCAGTGCCCCACGGCTGATGTTCTCTTGATTGCAATGATATTAACCTATATCTCCTGTGGTGTACATAACTTTGAAATAAAATCTTGAAAATACACAACCGTGTCCTGTGTCATTCGATTAGTAGGCGTGATAAGGTTGTCCGCATGGACGGGCTAACCCTACGTGGCACGGCTTGCGTGTGAGAATATCCCAAGCCCTGACACGTACGGTTCGCCTATAATGTTATTATCAAAGAGCTACGAAATTATTACGAGAGGAATCCACTAAGTCATCCAGAGGAACCACTCGTGCAAGTGTCACACACAAAATACAGTTAAAATTCATTAGACCAACGCGTAACTTAAAGCAAATGATTATAACTAATAAACCATTAGCTCGGGCCACCGACGTTAAACTTTCAGGGACTGACGGAACCCTGTGTGGGCCACAAAGGCTACAGCGAACCACAAGGGCTAGATCCATAGCCAGCTGAAATCGAGTTAAAACTTCTAGTAAAACCAAAAGTGCGTTCAACTCCACTCCTCGTTGATAACGAATTAAATAACTTCCAGATGAGCTTAAAATATGGAACATCGGTCTGACATTATGACCTGTGAGCAGGTTTCGATGTCACCCTCACTGGGGGACCTCAGAAATCGTACCAACTACTAGACACGTGCGCAACCAATCGGGCAGGGTCCGAACACACCTCGCGAAGCGCGCCTGCGGCTTGCTAAGCTCCATAACTTCTTGGGTCTGGCCTGAAAAAGTGTCAAAATTGCAAAACTTAGGGTCCACAATTGGGGTTATGATAGCCGGGGTCGTATGGGCATGATGTTAGGAAGTTGCGCCATGCAGCTGCGTACCGTTATTACATATTAAGTCAGAAAGCCAAAGTATAAAACAATGAAGATATTGTATTACTAATAAAAAATATACGAAACGCACTAAAGCATAAGTGAATTGCGGGCCAACAATTCTAAATAGCACTAAGCGTATGGAAGATTACTTACATAGACATAGTGCAACGTGTGGTGAACAGTGACACAGCAAACACCGTTGTAATTTTATATGAAATTATAGTTTGCCGCCAAAAAATGGAACTGTATAGCGGGCCAACCGGGGTAAATTAGGTACGGATAAGTTGCATATATGGGTGAACGTAGTTTCAGAAGCTCACGGGGACCGCATCTATAAGCAACCGATCACCTAATTATTAAAATTGGAAATATTATTTACATTTGAAAGTCGATGCTTTTAGAGTTATGAAATTCGGTATTGTCTATTTCAAGTATCGGGTTGTCTCCGCCGTCACCTTTAGGGTTTTCAGCCAGTAAACCAATGCCGTTAGGGTGGCGGTTATCCACCGGGCAAAAGCTGACTTCGAGACCTGGCAGGTGTGAGTGGGAATACGTTGCCATCATAATCCGAAAGTTACACTGCAGAGCTGTTGTTGAGAATGCCTTGGGAAGCCGTATAGTATTGCGTGCTGCTATCCGTAGTGCTATTGACAGAACTGTTGTCCGAAATCCAAATTGTTGAATTACTGTTGTTAGGGTTGTCACTAATATTTCGGCTGCCTAGCAAGCCATTGCCAATTGCCAGAGCCACACAAGCTAAAAATTAAAACTGTCTAGTGAAAGGGTGCTAAAGTAGCGATATACTAATATACACAGCAAATAACATAAAAATGATAAAAGTCACCAAGATATTTAATTATGGACAATGGCAATGGTTTTAGTGCCGAAAGATCGTTAAGCGTTGGGTTTCAGTATCTTATATAGAGATTCTTAAGAACACGTAATAAATAGTTGGAATTGCGTACAGAATGGCTAGATTGTGTTACAATGGTAAAATTGGACGAATGTTGATAGTTTTTAAAGTTAGAAATAGCGCTGTCAACTGCGCTATCCAACGACAGCGAAATCTGGACAGGTAATATGCACTCTTTTGCAAGCATCCTGAAGCAGCAACTCAACCTTTGCATATATGGCAATTTTGTCTACTTTATTGTAGGCCGGTGCAAAACCAAAACCTTTTTAAGTGCGGATTCGGCAACATTACTAAGTTCCACATTCGACTCATTAAAAATCCAATCATATGATACCTGTGATAAGTACTGCATGTTGAAGCTTTCTTATCAAGGATCGTACAAGCATCACCTTAGAAAAAACATACAACGTATGTTCAAAGTAGCTTTTCCGAATCTTAAGTTACGAATTGTCATTGAAATAGACAAAAGAATTGGCCATTGCTTTAGCTCTAAGGACCGCATCCCGGATGCTGTCAAATCTTCCGCTGTCTCAAATATTCATGTTCCGCTTGTGAAGCGGACTATATCGGCAGTTCTTACCGACACTTATCAACGAGGATTTCAGAGCATATTGGCGTATCTGCTCGAACCAGAAAAAAGCTAAACAATGCCAAGCCTGGCAACTCCGCAGTCTTTCAGCACGGCTTTGCATGCAGTTCTGTACTTATAGCAGAAGATATTTCAATCATAACACAATCTAGCCATTCTTCACGTCATGCAAACGATTTATTACGTGTTCTTAAGAAAATCTGTATAAGATACAGAAACTCAAAGCTTAACGATCTTTCACTAAAACCATTGCTACTGTTCCATAATCAATATCTTAGCGACTTTTATCGTTTATATATATACTTATATAGAAGGTGGCTAGAGGTCTGTGTAAACAAGACGCCGGAAAATAAACAAACATGGGATTGGGATGGAAAATGAGGCCCACTCCCTCAAACAGCTCCAGGGCACAAAGCGGGCCTCAGATACGGGATGAAATCTTCCAGCCGGGCATTTTGGTACGCAATACATTAGGGTTTTGAGACCGGGCTCTGGGGCGAGCACATTTCGACTTACTGTAGAAAGATCGAGGACTTTGTGGGTCTCCAACAGGTTCGGGTCACTTCGTTGTGGGTGGAGAGTTACATTTTCGTGTCGGTTTTGACAATGGAAATACGATGATGGCTGACATGCCCATCGAGAAAATTTTCCCAATTTTCCCGGGTGTACTGTAACCAAGGTTCGCACAGATGGATCATACCGGACTCAATTCAAAGGCTTCGGTACGAGGAACCCAAATATAATATTTATGTACTTAAATATACAATAATAATTAAAATAATTAATTATGTACAATTAAATCAAATACGCTGTTTTCGATGATACTCTCAGTTACCCCTTTATAAATCCGTGGATTCTGATCGGATTTGCACTTGACCTGTCTTAGTGGAAAAACCGGAAATTTTAGTACCTAAAAGGGTGATTATTTGCAACAATTCTATCACGGTTACGAAGTATGAAATTCCAGCCACCCTATTACCAAGTACCGTGGCACAATTGTAGTCCGTTTAGCTCACCAGCAGCGCATCCCCTAGTTTCACTCACGCCCGCACCTCCGCCCGTCCCTCGTCATTAACCAGAATTGGTATAGGCACTAAGTTTATTAAAGCAATTGTTTGTCCAGTTTCCCGAGCCTCCCCTATAAGGTAGCACGACTAGGCTCAGCGAGTTTCCGCCCTAAATCAAGATAGGATAAAACAGTCGCAGCTCCGCGTACTCGGACCCAAGGGTTACGGAATAATCCTTCGGCTCACCAAAATCTTTATAAAATGAACTCCACCGTTAGGAAATTTTGGTTTTGGCATAGGGCATAGGACTCGATCATAGAAATTAGAGGGAATGACGGGTCAGCCTTATCACCTGTGAGCAGGCTTAGGGGATGACCCTCCTCAGGGGGACCTCCATACCCCTAGATACATGGGCCACAATAGGGGCCAGGCCGAACACCCTGGTAAACCCGCCGGCAGCCTGCTCAGCTAAGCGGTTCCCAGCGGTCAGACCGGGGTCCACCGGGGAATCGTGTAAGCCGGGGTTGTCCGGGCACCACCGTGAATATTGAGAGTGGTGCAGCTAAGATACCTTAGGGCCAGAACTGGTCCTAGCTAGTACATAAAGTGGGGGCCACGCCGTGAGGCGTCATTAAACCTCTGGCACAAAAGATTCTAAATTAATAAGTGTTGGACCTCTCGCACGCCAAGAAATCCTATTGTCCGTCCGGTGGAAAACTATACGGCACCATGTCCGATTACAATCAATGCACGAATGACTTGAATCAATGTTATACGTGACTGCAGTTTAGTTATCCTTAACGCGACCCTGTTTTGAATGTTGCAAGTAATAATGATGTATATGTAGAGTAAGCTCATGCGGTCCAGCGGTTTGGCGCAAGTATTTTTGTCTATTTGGCTGAGATTCTGACATATATTATCCGGAAGCGTTTGTTTTCGGCTTCCAAATTGTCAGACCAAAACCCAAAACAGCAGCCAAGATTTGTGGACCGCATGAGCCCGGTGTAATATGTGAACCACCAGAGGAGCTGGATCAACGTGGGAAGCGTTATAGTAGCATGCGGCAGTTCAATGAGACCAATGTTGGCCGGAAATGATGCTGCAACAGTTCAGAACCGCTAATTTTCAGACTTACAAGTGATTTGGCAAGTATTATTTGATAATTACTAACTAGATTAAGACTAAATCGCAATTAGCGTTGCAATTCGTGTGATTCAACCTTGGTTATGCGCCTTTCACACAAAAGTCCGTACACGAACTGCATGAACATTATTGACGCTATCGGACTCGCAGTCACCGACGGCACCACTATTTAGCGAACTTTCGTCATCCTAACAATATTCAGTTGGACTACTCAGCGAATCCCTGCGTCTCTTCAACACCGTTGTCGATTGTTTGGTAATCTGGACTGTTTCGGCGGACTCTAATCTGTTGTGCCGCGGTCGTGACGTCGTCTTCACGAGCAAGAGTCGATAACATCGATCAGTCAAATCGTTGCTACTTTAGGGACGCACCATTCGTTGTGTACTGCGGCCGTATAGCAAACGACTGTTGGTATAGTGGTCGACATCGGGCCTGATTGAACCAAGTGGACGACTCCGGGACTCCGAGAACCTCAAACGCTACCGATTGCATTGGAGGACAGTTGAATAACGGTCAGCATAATATCTTGTGTCGTTTATGCAAAAGAAAAAGGGAACAATTTTTGTTATTTTAAAATAGTATATAAGCAAGCTAATTCTGGCTTAGTATAGTGTTGACTCGATTTATAATTGTATGTTGAGCTGGGCAAATTTTGTTTCTACTTTAACACACGTACCTCCAGCCAAGGCGATCAGCGGATAACGGGGGTTTTATGAGCGAATTTCGGACGGGTAACTTGTAGATTTGCTGGGTACCAGCAGTTTTCTTAGGCCCTACATGCTTTCATTCTAAATACGTTTTGGTTCAACGAGCATTGAAATCACAACGCCAGCTTGAAATACTGAACTAGTAGAGGTTATCGGTCGTAACGACGCAAATCTAGCGATACCTGGTAAAGTGTTTTGGCCGCCTAGCTCAGATAGACTCTCAAGGTGGTAAAGCTAAGCTAACGCGAACTTGTGGCTATACTTTGTGGTGGTGATTTTGCGTGGCGAAAATTTCACACCAACAGTTACATACCTAAGGAAAAAGTGCACGAGCATTTTAGGAAATTGAAAAACGTGATCAACAGTAGAAGATGCTGTAGCTGCCTTAGGGCAACGGACGCGTGATCGCAATGTAAATTGAAAATCTCGAATTTCACCTTATTTTTTGCGCATATTGAAATAAACTTCGCTTAGCCTCTGTACGACTCAAGCTTTAAGCAGACTGACATAAAACAATTTTGGGTAGGGTTCCCGTTGCTTTTTAAAATTATCAACAATTGAATGAAAAATAATGAAAATTGGAACTTCAAAAATGTTTTCTGTCGACTTCGGTATCCACTTAGCTTTGGTTTCGACTGTTTGCATCGTTTGTAAACCATACTGGACCCACGATGACGACTGACCGACACCATCCCCATGGCCGCCCACGCGACTGTCAAAACGGCGGCCACCGCCATAAAGACGTTTGAGACCCATCGTCGACGAGCGATTAATGACTTGTGTTGAATCTTGGCGCTCGCGTTGTATATGTCGTCGACGGTGTTGATGATGTTGATGTTGGCAACTCTGGCGTTGTTGTAGTTGTTGTTGTTGACATTGTTATTGTTGTTGGTGATATTGTTGTTGTCGTTATTAATAATGAGTGATGAGGGCAGAAGGTTGTGAATGTGCTCTGCCTGGGGTTCACCAATGTAGAGCTTTTTGGTTTGCCCCACGGAGCTCTGATCTCCGGCAAGTATAAGCGTATGTCTATTTCATTTCGTCATGAAAGATTTCATTTGTCAGACTTAAGAATTATCACTTTCAATACAATGACATTTCACAAAATTCTCATCATGGAATATCACGAAGCACAAACTGGTTTCCACAGCTGAAATATCAAATATCAAATATATCAAAATTCAATAACGAATGCAAATGGCAAATCATGTTATGCACATTATATTCAGAAAGCTAGGGGAACTACAATACGAAGTCAAAAATTACTGACACTATTAATTAGCTTGCACTTGCACACTGTATAGTTTAATCGCATCAGCAAGTAATACATGGTTAGACCGAAGCCGAAAGCAATGTCGCAGCCTGACGGCTGCGACAAGTTATCTTTACCAAAGTGATGTCAGCTAAAGCGCGTTGTACATTATCAGTTGATCTTATCGTAAGGAAAATTTAGACACGATTACTATGCTTTCGGACATGTTTTGACAATGTAAATAAATTACGTCGAAAGAAATCAGCTAAATACCAACTTTGTGCCGGCGATTTAGCTACAAACGCCATACTAACCCGATAGCACAGGTGTGTATGGCTCGAGTCTGCAATATCCCAACTATCACAACGACTAATGTTAGCAAGATTGAGTTTAGCGTAAAGTATATCATGTAAAAATTGTTATTTAGACACGATTACTATGCTTTCGGACATGTTTTGACAATGTAAATAAATTACGTCGAAAGAAATCAGCTAAATACCAACTTTGTGCCGGCGATTTAGCTACAAACGCCATACTAACCCGATAGCACAGGCGTGTATGGCTCGAGTCTGCAATATCCCAGCTATCACAACGACTAATGTTAGCAAGATTGAGTTTAGCGTAAAGTATATCATGTAAAAATTGTTATTCACAAGTATAGTTTGTATTTTAGAGCTACAGGCATGTAAGGAACAGAATAAAAAATTTTAGTTTGCCCTGAAAGGCCGAGGGTGAACTAGAACACGACAGCCATTGCCGAACCGGAAACACAGTCTGACGTACTACACGGTACTTATCCATGATCCTTAATAACATTACTATAGAATCTTTATATCTAAACAACATATAGAAAATTTAAAAATATATTAACAACAATATAAAAAAATACATATTTACATTAAACTTATGGTTAGAGAATTGTGGTATGAGCTTCTCATTTACATTATATATATATATATATATATATATATATATATATATATATATATATATATATATATATATATATAGTGTGAAATATTTATAGTTTTAGTTCGTTTATGCTCGTTGTCATTCTTTTTAGAGTCTGGTAACCTTAGCTTCTTTTCGTCGAACTTTTGTTAATTATCTGGGTTAATTAGAAGTTAATTATTTGGTTGAATTATTAGAGTTGCAACAAATTTCCTATATTACATAGTATACATCGCAAATATTGTAAACACTAGCAATTTGCTCTGTTTTGATAATTTTTATTAAAACATCGAAATCTTTTATTCAATAATTTGATTTTAAAAATAAACATATTGTTGTCAATATATTTGGTAGAATATGTGTACATATAAGCATGTATGCAGCTTTCATATGACTGTTCATAGACACACACAAGCGATATGCACAACTAAATATTATATTGTGTCGAAAATAATCAGCTTTCGTACGAAACTTTGACACAACAATGGCATAACAGCATAACCTTTTTATTCGCAATTTGAAAGAAACATTTACCAACGTAAAGCGGCGAGTTGAGTGTCTTTTTGTCATTCGGCATGGTGATTGTACGTGCGTTCTTAAAATTCTTTCGCTTTGCGAGGTTCCTTAATGAAGCGAACACCACCTCTTATATAGCACAGTGGCTAGTGCACAAGACTTTACACAATCGATTCTGATTCAATCCGTTGTTGGAGCGCGAGTTTGCTTAAAATTGTCCAAAAACTTTTTGGTTTAAAAAGCAAAAGATTGGCGGTATAATGTCGGTTAAAACAATAACAACGTGAACATAGACAGTTATGTATCTTAAAGGAACTATTAGATTAATTATTTATCTATTAGAAGGAACTGCCGCCTAAGTTATGTATCTTAAAGAAAATCAGCAAACAATCATTAAAATAATTGTTTATTAATCAGACTAGTATATTACAAGAGACACACATGAAATAAGTTTAAAATAACATACCTTCATGATAGGTTTCTCGGTGACGCATGTTGGAAGGCACGTGCAATCGATACTTTAACCATTTAAGTAAAATTCTATGCAAACAATATCTATTTTATAATATTCGACCACAAAAACCTAGGCAATGTCATCAAATGTTGTTTCTACAATCGTCTTCAATATGTATTTTTTCAATACCATCTAGGCGCAGCGACATTATAAATTGCGCTTCGTTTCATTTTGCCATGGGTAAATGTAATGTTTGCATATATATTGTTCCCTGCCATGTTTATTCCTATATTTTGTCACGAATGACAGTCTAATGTCAATGGTGCATGGAAAAAGTGTCGCAGGTCAGATGCAATGTTTAATTTTGCATTAACCAAACGGCCACACTTTTGCAGTAACATTATTGCACTATTGGAGTTGTATTAAAGTAAAATGAACTTAAAATGAAGAACATACAGGATCATACCGATTCAAATATAGTAAATGTCATAGTTATAATTCTATTTTAGCTAGAAGACATATGTTTTGATTAATCTCTTGTTTTACCTATGGAAATAAAACTTACTTAAAAACGAAGATTAACCATGTTTCAATAAATATAACTACTCAGGCGAGATATCTCAAAAACAGAAATGGTAATTGAAAGGAAAGTGTATAAGCTACACTTAAATATGAAGATAATGAAATAATGAATGCCGTATCAGGGAGGCATTTTGTGAGGGGTACATTGTAGCCGTTTTCCTCAATAGGACCGTTCCTTAAAAAGTCTGCTCCCGATATCTATAAAAATTTTCCCACCTTTTTATAAAATTATTTTAAATATAGAGTGTCCACGATACCATTTAGTACGTAGTACATGGTCCGTGGCACTGTCGTTTATGCTATATATTGTTGCCTCCAGGGTGCATGGGGAGTTGTGGGCCTCAGGCGCACAAATTCGGCTCTGTGGGGTGTGACCCTTATAGAGACGTTATTGATACCCCCTGTAGGTGCGTGTGATTCATTAATCAAATAATTGCGTATGACGTTTTGAGAAAGGCCTTGGATACTTTAAATTTTATTACCAGCTGTTGCAAAACAATGCGGCATTCACGTTAAAACGACCCTCCATGTGAAAGTTTTGTCTCCCAATACTCTAGACTGCACCATAAAGTGGTATAATAGGACACGCGTATACTATATAATAGAACAGATGGTGGTGTATAAAACACCATCAATTTAAATATAGTGTATAAATCTGTTCGTTATTTTTTATGATAATGTCAAGGACATTATACATAAACACATTATATACTGTGTGTAAATAACAGCATGGTGTAAGTAACACCATATAACTTTTTGAAAAATTTTTATGGTGTTGTCTACACCACACCATTACCGACTTTGCAGTACGTATGTGTACTATCTTAAAATGCCACCGGCAACAGAGTGGTGTCCAAGACGCCATATAATGGATGGTTACAGAGACACCCAGGGCGGACCAAACTTCAACGTGGTTCCTTTATCACGTAAACGCTGCACAAATATATAGTGGGACTGATAAACAATTAAGGGCACGAAGTTTCTTATGAATGCAATATATTAGGCCAGTTATACTGAGCACTTCGGTCGACGAAGTACCAATTACTATGCAAATTGAACGCAAATTGCATGGAAAAAAGAAACAAAACGCAGATCCAGAATTAGAGGTCTTAGTACCTAGCTACAAAACATTGGCAATACATTAACAGCCACAAAATGTAATTCAGAAAAGAATAGAATTTGTTTGGACCACCGACGTCGGAACTTTCTGCTTTGACATAGCCGAAATTTGTAACTAGGGTACAATGTCTTCTCGGCAAATTGGGTTATCTTTCTTTTCTATAAGACTTTATCTCAGTAATTTTAGGCAAATTTTTACACCACATGTGCGTTTCAGCACATTGATCATCAGTAATTTGATTTAATTTACTACTATAAGGTTATAAATGAAGCAAAATTATGAGGTAACGTTTACTTTGATTTAAAATCTATGACTGAACACACAAAATTGATACGTTTTTCACTGAAACAACAATAGCCACAATGTAGATTCAGCCACGTAAGCACCATTGTTCCACTGTCCATTCAGATGCAAACAGAAACAAAGACCACTACTATTAACTGATACTGAACACTGTCATAGGTAACCTTCTTGATCAGTAACATTTTTCATTGTTTAATAAATGGTTGGGTTTAGCACAGTCATTTTTCTAGGAGTCAAAATTTGAACCACCTACCGACTGGCTAACCCTATATCACAAATTATCTTCTTAACCTATTCTCACAAACGTTCTAATTAATTTCTATATCGACCGTGGCTCAATACCAACATATTGCAAGTATTGATTAAGCGCAAAAACGCACAAGACTTATTAGACGAATCAACTAAAGCCGTCTTCATGTTAATACCGTAAAATAGATAAATTTACAAATTTTCCTGTGCTTTTGGTTTCATTGGAGAATAAATTTATTGCATTTCTTGTTTCTAAACATAATTATTACATATTATTGTTACTACTTTTTCTAAACATAATTATTACATATTATTGTTACTACTTTTTCTAAACATAATTATTACATATTATTGTTACTACTTTTTCTAAACATAATTATTACATATTATTGTTACTACTTTTTCTAAACATAATTATTACATATTATTGTTACTACTTTTTCTAAACATAATTATTACATATTATTGCTACTACT